>JAVJIF010004334.1:0-129759 GCA_038442645.1 Agave tequilana | reverse complement strand
CATCTTCATAAGTGAAAGCTTATCACTTACAGAAAAGAAAGAATTGATAATCCTCGTAAAGGAGTATATAGACGTCTTCGCATGGAGCTACGAAGATATGCCCGGACTCGATCCACAAGTCGCCATGCACCGTCTGAACATCAAAACCGACGTCAAGCCAGTCAAGCAGCAACAACGTCGGTTTCGCCCGAAACATTATGGGGCTATTGAGCCCGAAGTCCATAAGCTCATTGCATGTGGCTTCATCCGGGAAGAACAGCATCCAGATTGGGTTGCTAATATCGTTTCCCGTCCTCAAGAAGAACGAGAAGATACGGATCTGCATCGACTACCGTGATCTCAATACGGCTTGCCCTAAAGACGAATTCCCACTGCCCATCACAGATGTCATGATTGACAATACATGTGGATTCGAAAGAATGTCTTTCATGGATGGCTTTTCAGGGTACAATCAGATTAAAATGTATCCTGACGATGAGAAGCATACTTCGTTCCGAACACGCTTGGGGGTATACTGCTACACGTGATGCCCTTCGGGCTAAAGAACGCCGGAGCAATCTATCAGCGGGCAATAAGTACAATCTTCCGCAATCATCTCCGAAAGACGGTGGTGGAATGCTATGTCGACGACATTGCTGTCAAAAGCCGCAACAAGAATGACCATCTTCGTGACTTAAGAACGATGTTCGACATAATGCGGGGTCATCACTGAAAATGAACCCGACAAAATCCTTCTTGGGAGTTTCAAGTGGCAAGTTCCTTGGGTTTATTGTTACATCAAAAGGGATTCACCTTGACCAAGACAAAGTCAAGGCCATTCGGAGCATACATCCACCGAGGAACCTCAAAGAGTTTTAGAGGCTTGCAGGGTAGACTGGCTTATATCAGAAGATTCATCGCAAATCTCTCAGGCCCGCTGTCAACCGTTCTCCGACTCATGAAAAAGGGTGCTTCCTTCGTATGGGATCAAGCTTGCCAGGAAGCTTATGAAGACATCAAGAGATACCTCACGAAGCCTCCAGTCTTAGTGGCCCCTACATCAGGGAAGCCATTCTTGCTTTATGCGGGAAGCTCTGGACCATTCTCTTGGTGCCCTCCTCGCTCAAAAGGACGACAATGGTCACGAGCAAGCCATTTATTATCTAAGCAGGACTCTCGTAGAAGCAGAATCTCGTTATAATCCTATCGAGAAAGAGTGTTTAGCTCTTGTCTTTGCTATTCAGAGACACGACATTATTTGGTCGGCTAAACCATACATGTCATCTCCAGAGTGAATCCTTTGCGCCTTCTCATGACAAAGCCAGGATCACTGAATTCAAGATTGGCTAAATGGGCACTTCTTTTGTCCATACGACATGATCTTAGGCCTTGCAGAGTCTTGGCTGCTCATCCAGTTCCGGAACATTCAAAACTTCACGAGGATATTCCAGATGAAGTCTTCGACTCCAATGTAACCTCAGAGGAGGAAGTGTGGCAGATGTTCTTCGATTGAGCATCGCGATTGGGCCCTAAAGGTAAGATTATTGTCGGAGTGGGGGTTGTATTTATCTCCCCACAGAATCATGTCCTTCCCAGAGCATTTTCTTTGACAGAATGTGCTCCAACAATGTAGCAGAATATAATGCTCTACTCATTGGCCTCAGCTCGCCCATGGAATGGGGGTACGCTACCTTGAAGCTTACGGCGATTCAAAGCTGATTATCAATCAGGTTAAAGGCGAATATGAAGTTCGCCATGAGGATTTGGTGCCTTATTACCACACAGCAATCGAATTGGCTAACCTATTTGAAGGTTTCTACATCGGGCACGTGCCTCGATCTCAGAATACCAGGGCAGACGCTCTTGCTGCGTTAGCAACAACATTAGCCTTGCCGGTCGACACCGAGTATCACCTCACAGTGGCAACTCGACGTCTTGTATGCTCTAAGCATATGTTAAGAACCCCGAGGTCTATAATATCTCAACGGATCTTGAGCCGAGAGATTGGTGATTTCCACTCATCGACTATGCTTTACATGGTCTGCTGCCAGACAATCCTAAGAAGCGGCATCTATTAGACAAAGGTCTCTCCGTTTCTACTACGATCCAACTCTGAAGACACTTACCGTCGTTCATATGACGGTGTCCTCCTCCGTTGCCTTTCTAATTTAGAGGCACAGGAAGTACTTAAAGAAGCACACGACGGCATGTGCGGAGCTCATCAGCCAGGTCCAAAACTCAAAGACAGGTTGCATAGGCTTGGATACTATTGGCCAACCATGATAGCCGATGCCATCCAATATGCACGAAGGTGTAAAGCATGCCAAGTTCATGCGGACTTCATACACCAGCCCCCGGAGTTGCTCCACCCAACTGTTGCTTCATGGCCATTCGAAGCATGGGGAATCGATGTCGTAGGGCCAATCAGCCCCTCTTCGACAAAAGGACACGGTTTATTCTAGCAATAACCGACTACTTTTCAAAATGGGCGGAAGCTATACCACTGGTTGAAGTAAAACCTCTAATGTGGTTAATTTCATCAAGCACCATGTCAACCATCGATTTGGTGTCCCTAGGCGGATCATCCATGATAATGGTCCCCAATTCATAAGCCAGGTATTCTATCGGTTCTGCGATAAATACCGAATTCAGAATGTGGCTTCAACTGCCTATAATCCCGCCGCTAACGGCTTGGCGGAAGCATTCAACAAAACGATCATCAAGCTACTCAAGAAGTTCGTCTCCTCGAATAAGCGAGATTGGGACGAAAAGCTTGGTGAATGTCTTTGGGCCTACCGAACCACAGTTCGGACACCGACAGGCAATACACCTTTTCCCTAGTGTACGGGTGTGAAGCAGTCATCCCATTGAAAATCCAGATGCCGTCATTGCGAGTCGCTCTAATGACTAGATCACATCAGAGGACAATGATCGGTTGCGTCTGAATCACCTAGAGGGGGGGAGGTGAATAGGTGAGGCTATATGAAATATGGCAATAATGCGGAATTTAAATCTACTTAAAACAGTAAGCTCAAATTAAAATGCTTGCAAGATATAAAGCAATAAGTAAAGCAAGTAATAAAGAGATCGAGTTTAGAGAAATTTGAGCAAACGCAAATACGAGGATATGTTTCCGAGGTTCGAGCCACGCTCTACGTCCCCGCCTTCACACTTGAAGGATTTCCACTATTGTTGATCCCACTGGATCTCCAATACAAGGACACACTTGTCCTATCTCTCGTGATGCCGCAACACCACTTGGAGCACACTAGCTCGCTTGAGGCCGATACCTCTACAACTTCGCTCAAGAAGAAAATTGATCACACTTGATCACAAAAAGCTCACTTAGCACAATCCTATAACCAATATGTAGAGATAGTACTTGGGATTGTGAAGTGCAAAAATGACTAGAGTGAAGTAGAGGGATTTGCTTCAAGTAGGTGTTAGGAAATTTTGGCTTGATGAAAATCTTTTCTAAAATGAAAGGCTTTTGAAAACTTGTAAATCTTGTAAAAATGTTGTCTTATCATGTTGAAATGACCCACTATTTATAGTGGATGAAAACCAACTACACAGCTAGAGAAATTCGTTGGGGTGAGATCCCAACAAAATCTGTCAGAAAATAGAGCTGTTGGAGTCTGTCAGACTTTCTGACAGCTACCGGTCGACCGGGTCGGTCGACCGCCAACGGTCATATTTCTGACCGTTGGGGGAAAACGGTCGGCCGACTCGGTCGACCGAAATAAACAGAGAGCACTGACAAGTGCCCCGGTCGACCCGAGCAGTCGGCCGACGTGCACACATGCACAGCCGTGCACGTCGGTCGACTGGGTCGATCGACCGGACTCTGTCAGATCTGTTTAAACAGAGTCTGGAAAGAAAAGAAAAGGAAAATTTTTGATTCAAACATTTTGGTTTAGGATTTGAAAATAAGGTTCTAGACCTAATAAAACTAAGAGTGTGATCATAGATCAACACCCAAACATGTTAGAACTAAATAAGATGAAAAAATCCCTTTTAATAAAATGGAAAAATGGTTCTGTCTAAAATTGATTTTCCAAAACATGGTATTTCTAAAAAACTAAGTTAGAAATTCTGATATAAAAATTTCTTTGAAGCCATGAAGCAATACTAAGTGTGTGCGAGTAATAATCCAAATATTTCTACCTCTATCATTTAGGTTTTGACAAAATATCTAAAAATAAAAGTAAATTACAAATCTTGAATTCTTTTCTTCAAGTTTTGATCCCGAAGCTTTTCTACCGTGCTAGGCTTGGAATGCAAATCTTTAGCGGCGTCCAAATTGTGAGTCTTGATTGTGGAGCCGTCAAATCAACTGTTTTAAACCTGAAATTCTTTTAAAACAAGATTGTTAAAACACATAACTAAATATGGTTTGTTATCATCAAAATATCGGGCTAATGGCCTTTGGGCCAACAATCTCCCCCTTTTTGATGATGACAAAATATACATAGTTATTACAAATATTTTGGGTGGAGACTTCAAGTGAAGCTCCCCCTCAACACATGCATATATAAAAGGATGCTCAGGCATAGGTAAATAGCACAAAAATAATAAACAACCATACACATGTCCATGCCAGAAAATAACTCAGCCATAAATAACTCACATGTCATACAAGACATAAAAACATATAGAAAACACATGTCCACACAAACAAATACATGTCCAAAATAACAAAATACAAAATACAAGATACAAAATACAAGCCAAGGAAGTCTCTCAAGAATATCTCTCCCCATTTTTGACATCATCAAAGGGGAAGTCACTCCTCATCGTCGTCGTCCTCATCATCGTCCTCCTCATCGTCGTCCTCAGCATCACCTGCAGCCATCTCCACATCCTCATCATCATCATCATCATCATCATCAGAAGCCTCCTCATCTGGATCAATAGCTGCAACACCTGGCTGTGGTGCTGAAGAAGCAGAAGGGGCCCTAACTGGAAATGGAGGGCCGGATGAAGGAAGCAGTCGGGCAAATGGCGTGGGGTCTGGACCAAACAGGTTGTACTTCACAAAGAGTGCACTAAATTGCGAATCCATGTATCGCATGGAATCAGCAAAATAGGACATATCATGAGAAGTCCTTGATAACGAGAGTCCATCTCCGCGCGATGGCCGCATCCGCCGCAGAAATCTGGGTCAGTCGCTGCTGGATCTCAGCGGTCACCCAAGACTGATGCTCCTAAAACTGAGTACGAAGCTCAGACGAAATGAAGGCCTGAAGGTCTGAAGGAATGGATGGCCTTGGAGAAGAAGAAGTCCCTGGGATAGAAGAAGACCCTGAAACAGATGAAGACCCTGGAACAAGAGCAGGAGGAATAGGAGGCTGCTCAGGAGCGGGATGACGCATCCTAGGTTGCATCCTCTTCAAAAGAGTGCTGTTCAGGTTCACGGAGGATTCGGTGGGTATCTCAGAGGACGATCAAAATTGAGTTATTTTAGGAGATATGTAATGAGCATCCCATAAGGCAAGTGCCTTGTGGGGACAAGGACGTGATCAGAGGTCATGTGAGAAATTATGAAGCGGAGGATGTTTATCTTAATGCCTTTTAGAAGGCAATAGACAATCAAAGGAACAGGACCTTGGCATGACTGTATTCCCCAGATTTGGGCAGAATGATATAGAATACAAATTTAGCGAGGACTTGAGCGGAGAGTGTGAATTTATTCACCTCCTCTCCTCACTAAGCCGGGTTGTCATCCCCGTGGAGTAAAGTTGACGCGGTGAGCGCAGACTCACCGGCCGGATACTCGAAGTCATGAAGGTCAAAGGAGTAGACATCAACTCCTTCACAGGAGAGATGTAGAAGCTCAGCAAAATTTTTGAAGAGAGATATCTATGTCTCTTCAAGAACCCTAGACCTCACCCGGTTTCCCTCATAAGCAAGATCAGTGTAAAAGTAGGGTATGAGTGAGGTGTACACCGGTTCTCTAATAGCCATGAACTGATCTAAAGAATTGTTCCTCAATATTTGTAGGATATTGAGGTGTTCAAAATCTTGGAGGACAACACATCTCCCAGAAATAATAGTTCTCCTCGAAAGAAGGATAAACCGTTGTTCTGCTAGATTGGAGACAAAAGGAGGTTTAGTCCTAGTGGATGAAGAAGAAGGGACTACTGATTTTCCCTTCTCGGCTCTAGATCTTTTAGGCATATATATTTATTTATTTTTTTAGGTTAAAATGAAAGATCTAGGCAAAAAACAATATTAGGGCTTGATCTAGACTAGGTGACGGATAGATCTTGACAAAACTAGGATGAACAACAAGATGGAAAGCAGGATCTAAAGAAAAAAAATGAGTTTTACCTGAGGGATGAGAGATCAAGAACCCACAACTGAAAATCCCTGAGATTATACGTAGATCGGGCCTGAAAGAGACGATCCAGGAAGATTTGAGTGATCAAAGCTAGGATTTAGGTTGGATTAGTGGGAAGAGGTGATTAGGGTTTTAGAGAGGAGAGAGTGAAGAGCCCCGGTGAGAAATGAGAGAAAAGAGAGAGTTAGGGCTTTAAATAGGGTGGGTAAATGACAGATTCTCGTCGCCCGGTCGACCGGTCCGGTCGACCGAAAATACCCGAGACCACTGACAGACTAAACGGTCGACCGCAGCGGTCGGCCGAAAATACCCGAGAGCTCTGACAGACTAAACGGTCGACCGCACGGGTCAGCCGGCAACAGAGAAAGATAAAAACAATCTTCCAGGCAAGGGCGGTCGGGCCGGATCTCAGCTCCGGTCGGCCAATATTGCCCAAAAACTGTCAGCAGCAAAGACCCCAAAAAAAATCTAAAATTGTCTAAAGAATAGTGAGAAAGATATTTTTAACATACAAAATTTAAAACATATTTTAAACTTCAAATTTACACAAGAAATTTTAATTTTTATTTTTCATATAAAAACAAAGGTTTAGAGATGTTGAAGCAGAATACCCGGTGAAGGGTTCTGAACTTCATCCTCGAGATTCCTCTAAATATGAGTTGAGGTGCGTAATTTCCATCTCTAATGTATTTGTTTTAAATATGAATTTTAAATATTTATTTTAGTTTTTGACAAAATGTGTATATAGATATATGATCAAAATTAGATATGTGGACAAAAAATGACATAAAGCAAGATAACATGAATTAGAACAAAGCATATACACAAGCAAGATGGAAAAGTAAGTTTACACTAACCCATATCAATGAAGCATAAAGGTAAACTAACAATCCTATGCATATGTATATAAAATAAAAATAAAAGCTTTTAAATGGAGAAATTACCAAACCGAGGGTATTCTCCAAAATAGGTACCTCCATGACAGTGATGCAAGCGCGATGTGATCTTTGAGTGTTGTTGCATCCACCACCTGGGCACCGTCTCCCCCTAAGTCTTGGAGGATGAAGACCCACCTGTTTCAACTAAATTGTGTGTGTCTTTTGCTACCCATATCTTTTTGGGTCCTTTAGGATTAGTACCGGGGCGAACCCAAACATGTTTATCATTCATGTTATGTTTAGCAAAACAAAAATTTTCTAAATGGCCTTTGCGGCCACAATGCGTGCAAACATAAATCCTACCACTACCATACATGTGAGCATGCTTGTGAGTGTGTGCATGTTTTCGTGCATGGTGAGTGTGTTTCCCTTGGGTTACTCCTTTGGGAAATCTAGATGCAAATTTATTTAAGTCAAATGCACATTTTTAAGAGTTGAATCTAAAACATCAAACCCGTTTTTTAATTTCAACAAAATCATTTTTATTACATGGAGAATAGAAGTTTTTCCTTTACAAGCTAGTTTATAGTTTTCAAAATCAATCTTTATTTTCTTAAAAGCATTAGACAAATCATTTTTCTATTTTTCACTAATATCATATTTATTTTTCAATAACTCATTTTCTCTTTTAATTTCTTATTATGAGATTGTGAAATCTCATATCTATGTTGGAGTTCTTCAAAAATTTGAGCTAATTCATCCATAGTCAATTCATCATCTTCTATGGAGTTGTCGAGATTTACCTTAGAAGCATCATCTCCATGTGCCATGAAGCACATGTGTGCGGCGTCGTTCTCCTCCTCGGATTCCGACTCCGTATCGTCCCACGTAGTCACCATTGCCTTCTTCTTCTTGGGCCGTTCTTGGAGGTGGTAGCTTGGAGGAGCGGGGCAATCGACAATGAGGTGTCCGATCTTCTTGCAATGAAAGCAAGGACCCGGCTCCTCTCTTTTCCTTTCGAATCTTCCTTGAGGTTTCCCTTCGGAAGTTGTTTGCCCTTTCTTGTAGAACATTTTGCCCACCTTCGGAGATGAGCATGGCAAAGTCCTCATCGTAGTCTTCCGATGAGTCTTCCTCGTCATGGTTGGTTGGAGTGGCTTTGAAAGCGAGGGCTTTCTTCTTCGGCGCCTCCCTTTCTTCTCTAACTTTCATCTCCATCTCATGGGTCTTGAGATTTCCGATGAAGCCGGAGAAGTCCATCTCTCCGATCGTTGAGCTCCTTGAGGGTTGTAGCCTTGACTTCCCAAGCTTGGGAAGAGCTCTAATGACCTTCCGAATCTTTTGGTCATTATCGATCGCATCACCTAAAGAAGGTAAAGCATTTATTATTGGGGTGAAACGAGTGAGCATGTCATCAATGCTCTCATTCTCAAGCATGTAAAGTTCTCATATTGAGAACGAAGCAAGTCAATTTTGGACCTCTTGACTTGTGACGTCCCTTATGAGTCACAATCAAAACATTCCACACTTCATATGCGGATTTACAATTATGATGCGTGAGAGGTCATCTTCATTAAGGGCTTGGGTTAATGCATATTGAGCCCTAGCATTTGCCTCATAGTCCTTGTGGTGTCCTCGGACCATGATCTCTCATCGGTAAGAGGTTCTATAAATTCTTTGGTTATGGCCCTAACTACCCTAACTCCTAGGGACTTAAGGAAAAGGTTCATCTTGACCTTCCAAATAGGGAAGTTCAAGCCATCAAATTTGGGTGGGGACTTGACGCTAGAAAAATCAATTGAAGCCATGGATAATGAATAAGATGCACAACAAATGAAGAATGCAACAAATGATATAGCCAAAAACAAGGATCTCCCTAAGGTGGTTAAACCAAATAGTAGGGTTAGGCTCTGATACCAATTGAAATCACCTAGAGGGGGGTGAATAGGTGATGGCTATATGAATATGGCAATAATGCGAAATTTAAATCTACTTAAAACAGTAAGCTCAAATTAAAATGCTTGCAAGATATAAAGCAATAAGTAAAGCAAGTAATAAAGAGATTGAGTTTAGAGAAATTTGAGCAAACGCAAACACGAGGATATGTTTCTGAGGTTCGAGCACGCTCTACGTCCCCGCCTTCACACTTGAATGATTTCCACTATTGTTGATCCCACTGGATCTCCAATACAAGGACACACTTGTCCTATCTCTCGTGATGCCGCAACACCACTTGGAGCACACTAGCTCGCTTGAGGCCGATGCCTCTACAACTTCGCTCAAGAAGAAAATTGATCACACTTGATCACAAAAAGCTCACTTAGCACAATCCTATAACCAATATGTAGAGATAGTACTTGGGATTGTGAAGTGCAAAATGACTAGAGTGAAGTAGAGGGATTTGCTTCAAGTAGGTGTTTGGAAATTTTAGCTTGATGAAAATCTTTTCTAAATGAAAGGCTTTTGAAAACTTGTAAATCTTGTAAAAATTGTTGTCTTATCATGTTGAAATGACCCACTATTTATAGTGGATGAAAACCAACTACACAGCTAGAGAAATTCGTTGGGGTGAGATCCCAAAAAATCTGAGAAATAGAGCTGTTGGAGTCTGTCAGACTTCTGACAGCTACGGTCGACCGGGTCGGTCGACGCCAACGGTCATATTTCTGACCGTTGGGGGAAAACGGTCGGCCGACTCGGTCAACCGAAATAAACAGAGAGCACTGACAAGTGCCCGGTCGACCCGAGCGGTCGGCCGACGTGCACACATGCACAGCGTGCACGACGGTCGACTGGGTCGGTCGACCGGACTCTGTCAGATCTGTTTAAACAGAGTCTGGAAAGAAAGAAAAGGAAAATTTTTGATTCAAACATTTTTGGTTTAAGGATTTGAAAATAAGGTTCTAGGACCTAATAAAACTAAGAGTGTGATCATAGATCAACACCAAACATGTTAGAACTAAATAAGATGAAAAATCCCTTTTTAATAAAATGGAAAATGGTTCTGTCTAAAAATGATTTTTTCAAAACATGGTATTTCTAAAAACTAAGTTAGAAATTCTGATATAAAATTCTTTTGAAGCCATGAAGCAATACTAAGTGTGTTGTGAGTGATAATCCCAAATATTCTACCTCTATCATCCAGGTTTTGACAAAATATCTAAAAATAAAAGTAAATTACAAACCTTGAATTCTTTTTTCAATGTTTGATCCCGAAGCTTTTTACCGTGCTAGGCTTGGAATGCAAATCTTTAGCGGCGTCCAAATTGTGAGTCTTGATTGTGGAGCTGTCAAATCACTTGTTTTAAACCTGAAATTCTTTTAAACAAGATTGTTAAACACATAACTAAATATGGTTTGTTATCATCAAAATATCGGGCTAATGCCTTTGGGCCAATAGCGCGCTTCAAGAGCTCAAAGTCCTAGAGAGAAGCGACTACAAGCTCAACAGCATATCGAGTTGTATCAAGCTCGAATCTCAAAAGCCTTCAATAAGAAGGTCAAACAAAGAGTCTTCCAGAAAAGAGACTGGTTTTAGCCGTCAGACGACCGATGATTATGACACACAAGACCAAAGGCAAATTTCAGCCTAAATGGGAAGGACCGTTTGTAATAGAAACAGTCTATCCAAATGGAGCATACCGCCTTATGACTTTAGGTGGCGATTTACTCATGATGCCGATCAATGGCAAATTCTTAAAGAAGTACTATCCTTGATTAAGACCCTTCTTACGATCAAGTTAACACCACACCCTCTGATCAAGACCTTCATATCCAAGGTACATGCAAACAGAGCCTTCTCTTCCTCCAAGTGAGATCATACACCATAAACCAGTAGGAACCTGGCCATATACTGGTTCTCTCAAAGGAGAATCAAGGTACACATACGCTAACCAGATGATCCAATATCCTTAACGATTAAGGATAGAGGAAAATGTTGGCCTTTAAGCCCACATAAGTCCTCGACAACTCATCATGCTGAGGAGAATAGCATGGCTAGCCCGACTCAAACGGTAGTTGGTAAAGGCATATCAAACCCGTTGACAGCTGGGGATTGCTAAAAATCCTAAGGGACTGTTCCCATTTGATTCCCTCTCCAAAATCACTTACCAATTCTCATCCATAGAATGGTAAGACCATATATGCATTTCGCTGTTACGTTAACATTAAACCTATGACAGTGATTCCATCGTTTCTCCCGCGAAAATGAGACCTCCAAATCACTTACCAATTCTCATCCATAGAATGGTAAGAACCACATATGCATTTCGCTGTTACATTAACATTAAACCTATGACAGTGATCACCTGAGCTTGGTGGCGTCTCAATCGGTTATGTCATTGTGACCTCTGAAACGGCAGACAGCCAAGTCTCAATTTCAAGCTTGTTGACATTTACAAAAGACAAGTCTCAACCTTGAGCCTGTTGACATTTACAAAAGACAGGTCTCGATCTTGTTGACACATTTACAAAAGACAAGTATCACCAACCTTGAGCTTTGGTGGCGTCTCAATCGGTTATGTCATCGCGACCTCTGAACCGGCAGACAGCCAAGTCTCAATTTCGAGCTTGTTGACATTTACAAAAGACAAGTCTCAACCTTGAGCCTGTTGACATTTACAAAAGACAGGTCTCGATACTTATTGACATTTACAAAAGATAAGTATCACCCTTTCAGTCCGACAAGGACAACCTTAAGTTGGTGGCGTCTCAATCGGTTATGTCATTGCGACCTCTGAACGGCAGACAGAAGTCTCAATTTCGAGCTTGTTGACATTTACAAAAGATAAGTCTCAACCTTGAGCCTGTTGACATTTACAAAAGACAGGTCTCGATGCTTGTTGACATTTACAAAAGACAAGTATCACCAACCTGAGCTTGGTGGCGTCTCAATCGGTTATGTCATTGCGACCTCTGAACCGGCAGACAGCCAAGTCTCCAATTTCGAGCTTGTTGACATTTACAGAAGACAAGTCTTAACCTTGAGCCTGTTGACATTTACAAAAGACAGGTCTTGATACTTGTTGACATTTACAAAAGACAAGTATCACCAACCTTGAGCTTGGTGGCGTCTCAATCGGTTATGTCATTGCGACCTCTGAACTGGCAGCAGACAGCCAGTCTCAATTTCGAGCTTGTTGACATTTACAAAGACAAGTCTCAACCTTAAGCCTGTTGACATTACAAAAGACATGTCTCGATACTTGTTGACATTTACAAAAGACAAGTATCACCAACCTTGAGCTTGGTGGCGTCTCAATCGGTTATGTCATTGCGACCTCTGAACCAGCAGACAGCCAAGTCTCAATTCGAGCTTGTTGACATTTACAAAAGACAAGTCTCAACCTTGAGCCTGTTGACATCTACAAAAGACAGGTCTCGATACTTATTGACATTTACAAAAGATAAGTATCACAACCTTGAGCTTGGTGGCGTCTCAATCGGTTATGTCATTGCGACCTCTGAACCAGCAGACAGCCAAGTCTCAATCTTGAGCCTGTGACATTACAAAAGACAGGTCTCGATACTTGTTGACATTTACAAAAGAAAAGTATCACCAACCTGAGCTTGATGGCGTCTCAATCGGTTATGTCATTGCGACCTCTGAACCAGCAGACAGCCAAGTCTCAAGTTCGAGCTTGTTGACATTTACAAAAGACAAGTCTCAACCTTGAGCCTGTTGACATCTACAAAAGACAGGTCTCGATACTCATTGACTTTACAAAAGATAAGATCCCCAACCTTGAGCTTGGTGGCGTCTCATTCGGTTATGTCATTGCGACCTCTGAACCAGCAGACAGCCAAGTCTCAATTTCGAGCCCTGTTGACATTTACAAAAGACAGGTCTCGATACTTGTTGACATCTACAAAAGACAAGTATTACCTTTTAGCCCCATAAAGGCTAATCTTGAGCTTGGTGGCGTCTCAATCGGTTATGTCATTGCGACCTCTGAACCAGCAGATAGCCAAGTCTCAATTTCGAGCTTGTTGACATTTACAAAAGACAAGTCTAACCTTGAGCCTGTTGACATTTACAAAAGACAGGTCTCGATACTTGTTGACATTTACAAAAGACAAGTATCACCAACTTTGAGCTTGGTGGCGTATCAATCGGTTATGTCATTGCGACCTCTGAACCAGCAGACAGCCAAGTCTCAATTCCGAGCCCTGTTGACATTTACAAAAGACAGGTCTCGATACTTGTTGACATTTACAAAGACAAGTATTACCCTTTTAGCCCTATAAAGCTAATCTTGAGCTTGGTGGCTTCTCAACCGGTTATGTCAGTGCGACCTCTGAACCGGCAGATAGCCAAGTCTCATTATTCAATCCAGCAAAGACTATGTTCTCAAGTGGCTGCAATACAACTTGGAAACGACAACTCAGCAGATAAAACAAGTCGGAGATTCGACAGGGAGTCAAAACAAAATTACTTTTATTGATTCCAAAAAGGACGGGATACATGGAGTTACATATATTACGAGCTATAGGGGTGCGTCATAAGATTTGATTCGTCCCTCAAGAAAGGCCAGCCTTGCCTTCCTATCATCGGCAGCCCTAACAAGAGCCTGCGACCTTAGCTCAGCCTCATTAAAACTTGCCGTCTGGGCCAAGCGAGATTCAACTTCAGCCAAGGTTGCCCTTTGAGCCAACTCTTGCCGCGAAAGCTCATCACTCTGAGCCTTAAGCTGCTCAAGCCGCGCAGTTTCTTCAAGACGTACAGGTTCAGCCTTGGATAAGAGAAGATTTGCCTTCCTGATCTCCCCTTGGCCTTTTCAATTTTGTCTTCAAGAAGAGCACTGTTAGAAGCATCTATGGCATCCCGAGCTCTATCTTCCTTGTCTCCAAGGATTTCAAGTCCGAAGAAATAGCCTTAGCGGCTTCCTGAGCGGCGAGATGGGCTTCATGCATTTGAGCAACAAGATGCGCAAGCTGCTCATTAACCGAAGACTCCAGGTCTGAGCGGCTAAGACGACGCCATTCCTCTACGTCCCTCTCAAACTGGTCTACCAGAAGCTCTAATGCAGCGGCCTGGTTATCCCCTCCAAAGTCCCGAATACTTTCAATACTGCGGGAAAGGACCACTTTAATTTAGAAAATGGCATAGTCGAGCCTTTCAAGACCAGATCGATAGATCGCTTCAAGCTTTATAAAAGCTATCGATATGTCACCTATAAAATCATTTTCAACCTCGGCCACTTCTGGTAGATGGACAGCCTCAGAAAAATCCACCAGCCTAGTTGACACCACTGTGGAAGGAACGGCGGGAACACTGGCTGCAGCAGCATGACAGGTCATCGGTGATCTCGGCGGAGTCTTCAATGAAACCAGTACACTAGCCACCGCTGAGGTAGGACTAGTGACCATCTCCTGAACAGCAGGCTTGTAACGCCCCGATCCCACGGATACGGAGACGTCACTGCGACGTATATACGTAGGTCAAAAGGTGCCCCCACACGTATATATGCTAAGCATAAAGTACAACAAAGATCAGAGTATACGACAAAGCGTGGTATATTCATATGCCAACTCAAAAAGTATAAATACAAAGTTATACAGGATATGATAACCATTACACTATACAAGTGTATTGTTCTCACAACCAAGTCCAAAAGGAAAAGTCTACAACATGTACACAAAATGCTCACTAGGTGGGGGAAGATCCCGTGAGACAAAAGTGAGGAGTCTGGCACGAGGGGTCTGGGACTAATCAGCCTGCTCACTAAGATAGACTTGATCCTCTGTGGATGGCTCCACTTCGATCCAAGCCTCTGAATCTGAACATACAAATCCAAGGGAGTCAGGACCTCCCACAATGAACAGGCTACAGCCAAATGGCTAAGAAACATGAATAAGGAAAGCTGGAACAGTATAATGAATATCGGATAACAAGTAATGAAAGCAATACAAGATAATGATGAAATGGCAATGATCCACAATTAACGACTATTATTATATTATTACTTGTCTTACTGTGATATCTAGCTATGTGACCCAGCGTCCTAGCGCACATAGATCCATATCCTAGTAATACAAGGTTGTTATTGGAAACAGCGGGGTATCAACGAACTATGTTTACAGTGGGTCCCGTGCATGCCCGGGACCACGGTCCAGGGTGTTCCGTTGCTTGATGACGGAACCAGCCGCAAGGCCTATCAGGAGGGACTTATGTATGCCCTTTGTCATGACAGTATTCAGGAATAGGGAGCAAGCACTCCCCTCGGTCCCCTGGAGGCCCTTAGGTTAGACCGGAATATGATTGTACAATATACCTAATGCCACTGTAAACACGAACACATATCGATATCCGCATGTTTCCCCCGACCCATATATAAGTTAGTCCATTTTATACAAAAGTCGAGTGTATCATGCTTGGTTTAAGAGATAGCATGATGAGGGGTGGTATTCACTATTTAAACAAGTTATGAAATGAGAAAATACAATAGCATGTCATGAAGTAACAAGTAGTGAGATCTGTCCAGTAACATATCCTGTAATACCAGTTATGAAGCATGAACAAGAATAATATGTCACACATGTATCAATGATAGATCCAATTTCAGGAAGAAATCAACTAAGTCAAACAGTCAGAATTAGTTGACTAGATGGAAGGGTTAGTCGACTAATAGGGGTCTTAAGTCGACTAATAGTCTGGATGAGTCGACTAAAACTGGGTTCCAGAGAGTAGGAATTCTGTTTCAGGAAAAGTAGTCGACTATGGTGAAATGTGTAGTCGACTAACAGATACCTAAGTCGACTAATAGTGGGGCTAAGTCGACTAAAACTGTGATACAGAGAGTTGGTGTTTCTGGTTCAGAAAAAGGTTAGTCGACTAGGGTCAAGAGAATAGTCGACTAGGGGTCTCTAGTCGACTGGAAATCTGGTCTAGTCGACTAAAACTGTGAAATCAGAAAAGGTTAAGTTTCAACTAAGGTGGGTTAGTCGACTAGTCTCTAGGTCAAGTCGACTAATCGTGGGGAAAAACAGTGACAGAACAGATTTTCTGGTGGTTGTGTTTGATGGTTTTAAAATGTGATTTTGATGTCATATGTGTACAAGATATGAAGGCACAATTACAATAGGAATTTATCAAGTCTTGGTGAGTAAAAATACTCACAAGGAATGGTTATGTGAAGCTTATACGAGTTCCGAAAGGTCGTAGTCGACGATATCACCAACTTGATCTTTGGCGATATACGATACGATCCCAAATCCAAGAGTTGTGGTTGCTTGAGAAGGAGATGAAGACCTTGGTGTTGTTTTGGAAGTAGGTGGTTGAGTTTGAGATGGAGGAGGAAATGTGAAGGTTAATTTCTTGGTGAAGTGAAGAAAAGAGAAAAGAATTGTAAAGGAAAAGATTATATAGGATTTGGATTTTTAGAGGAGATGTAATTAAGGAATTTGAGAGGGGGTTTTGTGTAAAAAGGGGAGGATGAGGTGTCTCCCTTGGCCAATCATGGCCGGCCAAAGAAGAGAGAGAGAGAGAGAAGGGCATTAATGGTAGAAGAGTGTGGAGTTTTGTGGAGTTTGTTAGAAAATTGGAAAAATGGAATTTTGGAAATTGGAAATCTTGTGGTTTGTGAAGGAAGGAAAGGAAAATAAGAGAAAGGAAAAAGGAAAAGAATTTATAAAATGAAGATATTTTCTTGGTCTCCAAAAATGAAAATATCGGGAACACAGATTCCTGGGTTTAAGTCTAAGATGCGGAAAACATTTCGGAAAATACCGAAATCGTCCGAAATTCAAGTATCTCGGAACGACTCGTAAATTTACCAAAAATCAATAATAATGTATGAAGACTTATAGTGAAACCCGTTTGAAGAAATACTTTATAGTTTTAAAGCTAAAAATCCCGGAATCAGTTATCTACCGACTCCGTTGGAATTTTCATAAATTCATAAAATTCTCAGAAAAAGTATTTAGATAGAAAACAGGATTCTAAGAAATAAAGCCTAAAGGACTTTCTAGAAATTCCTAACTGTTTGGAAAATAAAAATTCAGGAATCGATTAGTGACACTGGTCGACACCATGGTTTTGAAGAAATTCATTTTAATTCAGGAAAAATCCAGAAAATCATATAAAATCTAATATATTAGAAAATGATATTTGAAATTGAAATCGGTCAAATATGGAAGTAAATCGAAAAATACGATCGAAAGCTGAACACGCAACTAAGTACGTATTCCGGAAACGGGGTATTACAATCCATCCACCTTACAAAAATTTCGTCCTCGAAATTTCGTAAAGTGAAAGGTAACAAGTAGAGAAGGATAAGATGGAAGATAACAGTAGAGAAGAATAGAAGGAAAGAGTCTTACCAATCAAGATGTGAAGAGTTGAGGGTAACGCTCACGGATAACGTCCTCTCGTTCCCACGTGGCCTCTCCTGGCGCATGTCTGTTCCAAGACACCAACACTAATGGTATAGCCTTGTTCTTCAGTGTCTTGACACTCTTATCCAAAATGGCCATCGGCTGCTCTTGATATGATAAGTCCGGCTGTAGTTCCAGTTCGGAATGATCCAGAATATGACTATCATCCTTGACATACTCCTCAACTGAGACACGTGGAAAACATTGTGCACTCCGTCCAAAGATGGCGGTAATGCCAATCTATAAGACACATCTCCCACTCGGTCCAAAATCTCGAATGGGCCGATATATCTCGGACTAAGCTTTCCACGAATACCGAACCGGATCACACCTTTGGTAGGTGATATCCTCAAAAACACATGATCTCCAACTCCGAATTCCAATGGCCTTCTCTGTGAATCTGCCCAACTCTTCTGCCTACTCTGAGCTGCCCTAAGATGATCTCTGATGATCCTGACTTTCTCTGTTGTCTGAATCAGGATCTCTGGTCCCAATAGTCTTCTCTCACCGACTTCATCCCAACAAATCGGTGATCTACATTTCCTTCCATACAGTGCTCAAATGGTGCCATCTTGATACTTGCCTGATAGCTGTTATTATAAGAAAACTCAGCCAAGTGAAGATGATCTTCCCATGATCCTTAAACTCAATCATGCAGGCTCTTAGCATATCTTCAAGGATCTGGATAGTCCTTTCAGATTGTCCGTCTGTCTGAGGATGATATGATGTACTGAATTTCAGACGAGTTCCCAGACTCTCTTGGAGACTTTCCCAGAAATGAGATCTGAATCTGGTGTCTCTATCTGATACAATACTAACAGGAACTCCATGTAGACGAACTATCTCCTTCATGTATTTGTCTGCCAAAACCTCTGTTGTCTGACCCACCCTGAATGGTATGAAGTGAGCTGACTTGGTGAGGCGATCAATGATTACCCACACAGCATTATTACCTTTGGGACTACGAGGTAATGCCGTGACAAAATCCATGGTGATGTGCTCCCACTTCCATTGGGTATCGGTAAAGGTTGTAGAAGTCGGCTGATCTCTGATGCTCTATCTTTATCTGCTGGCACACCAAGCACTTGGCTACATACTGAGCTATCTCCTTTCATAGCATTCCACCAAAACTGCTTCTTGATGTCCTGATACATCTTGTTTCCCCCGGGTGTATGGAATATGCTGAACTGTGTGCTCCTCTAAAATCTTCTGTCTGACTTCTCTTGGGGAACACAAAGTCTGCTACCAAAATATAGAGCACCATCTGGATGAATACAGATATCAGTCCTCAATCCAGCCTCTACCTGATCTCGGAATTTCTGTAATCTGGGATCTCCTTTTGAGCTTCTTTGATCTCATCTATCAATGTTGGCTGATCTGTAAAGTCATAAACTGTCCTGCCTTCTCAGTTCCTCGAACCAACAGTAAGTCCAATCTGATGAAGTCTTGAATCAACTCCCTCTGCTGAGTGATTTGGACTAGCACTCTATTCTCTGGCATCCTGCTCAGTGCATCTGGAACTGTATTGACCTTGCCTGGATGATATTGCAAGTCAATATCATAGTCCGCCATAAGTTCAAGCCACCTCCTCTGCCTCATGTTCAACTCTTTCTGTGAGAAGATATACTTGAGGCTCTTGTGATCCGTGTATATCAACACTTTGTCTCCCAGAAGATAATGCCTCCAGATCTTCAAAGCAAATATCACAGCTGCTAGCTCCAAGTCATGAGTTGGGTAATTCTGCTCATGAGTCTTCAGTTGCCTAGATGCATATGCTATAACATGATCATGTTGCATAAGTACACATCCCAGGCCTTTTCCTGATGCATCACTGAATATGACCATCCCTCCTCTCCCTGAGGGAGTCTTCAAGATTGGAGCTGAAATGAGCCTCTGCTTCAATTGCTCAAATGCTGCGGTACACTCCTCTGTCCAAATGTACCTTTCCCCTTTCCTGGTGAGCTGGGTTAATGGGGCTGCAATCCTGGAGAAATCTTGGACAAAGCGTCTGTAATATCAGCTAGTCCAAGAAAACTCTTAATCTCAGTCACCGTCCTTGGAATTGGCCAATCTTTCACCGCCTGGACTTTGCTGGGGTCAACTGAAATTCCTTCTGCTGAAACCATGTGTCCAAGGAAGGCTATACTGTCCAACCAGAAATCACACTTGCTCCTCTTAGCATGAAGCTGCTCCTGCTGGAGAGTTTGCAACACAATCCTCAAGTGTTCTGCATGCTCCCTGTTGTTCTTTGAATAGATCAGGATGTCATCTATAAAAACAACAACAAAACTGATCCAGATAGGGCGAGAACACTCGGTTCATCAAATCCATGAAAACTGCAGGGGCATTAGTGACTCCGAAAGGCATAACTAGAAACTCATAGTGGCCATAACGGGTCCTGAATGCCGTCTTCAGAATATCTTCTTTCTTTACCCTCAGCTGATGGTAACCCGACTGTAAATCCAATTTAGAGAATACTCGGGCTCCATGAAGCTGATCAAACAAATCATCAATCCTGGGTAAGGGATACTGTTCTTGATGGTAACTTTGTTCAATTCTCTATAATCAATACAAAGCCTTTTACCACCATCCTTCTTGTTCGCCAACAGTACTGGAGCTCCCCATGGTGAAGTACTTGGCCGAATCAATCCCTTGTCTGAGTATTCTTGCAGTTGCTTCTTCAGAATCTCTAACTCTGTCGGTGCTATCCTGTACGGAGCCTTGGATATAGGAGCTGCTCCAGGAATAGTCTCAATAGAGAACTCAATCACCCTTCCGGTGGAAGTCCTGAGATCTCAGCAAACACTCCTGGGAATTCATCCCACACCGGTACTCCCTTCTGAACCTCCGAAGTAGCCATCCGAGTCTTTCCCTTGGTAGACTTCACCTCTCCACTAAATTGGAATTCCGGCTGAAGAGGGATCCTGAAATTAATCTTCCTCTCCCTACAGTCAATCACTGCATAGTACTGACTGAGCCAGGTCATGCCTAAGATTACGTCGTACCCTCTGGTGTCTAGTACGAGCATATCTATGGCCAAGATCTTATCACAAAGTTCTACTGGACAATCAGTACAAACTCTAGAGGATATGACTACCCCATTCCCTGTACTAATCTCCCATTGTGGTCTGATGATCTAACAGGTATAGAATGCAATGCCACAAAATGATCTGAGATATAACAGTGGGATGCGCCTGAATCGAATAGAGCGAGAACAGGTTTTGAATGAACTCTGATGTTACCTGTTATCACTTCCTCTGAAGCCTCAGCCTCTTCTGCTGTCAGATTGTAAGCCTGACCTCTACCACGCCCTGCTGCAGTCCTGGCTCCTCTCTGGACTGGGCGACAAAACATGTTGTGGAGGAAGGGGAAGAGCTCTCCTCATCACTGGTCCTTGGTTCCTCTGTCCAAGTGGCCCTGGAAGTACCCTCTGTCCATTTGGTCCTTGAAGTGTTGGCACAGCTTGACCGGCTACCCCCATTCTCCTGTGTGGACATGCTTCTATGGAATGATCTCGGGATCCACACACCAAACATAGTCCATTTGCCCTACGGCAATTTTGCTGAGAATGTCCTGGTTTTCTGGCAAAAGTTGCAGATAGGACCTGATTGAGCCATCTGGTAAGGTGCTGGTCTGAATGGTTGTCTCATCTGGACCTTCGCTGCTCTGTATGGGCCTCCTCTTCCCATTGGTGGAAACGGCCTCTTCATGGCCTGATTCCTCATCTGATTCACTTTCTTCTTCTCAAGCCCACGCTCTACCTCTCGAGCTATGGTGAGAACTTCTGAATAGGTCTTCAGTTGCTGGGGCATTAAGAAACCTGTATATCCATCTGTAATCCCTGCTGGAATCTGCTTGCCCGCTTCTCCTCATCCGTCACCATATACGGAGCAAAGCGGCTAAGCCTGAGAAATTTCGCGGCATACTCATCCACGGATTTGTTCCACTGCTGGAGTTTGATAAACTGCTCTTCCATGTCCTTCTGAGCAGTAGCAGGGAAGAATCTACTGTAAAAACTTTTGGAGAACGTGTCCCAGGTGACAGGCTTCTCCAATCTGGCCTCCTCAGCTAGCCACCAAGTTCTAGCTATGTCTTTCAGCTGAATCTTGGCGACCTCCACTTGGTTCTCCTTTGGTACTCTGGCTGCATTCAGCAAATCGGTGGTGTCCGTCAGCCATTGCTCAGCATCCAGGGTTTCTCTTCACCCGTGAATATGGCTGGTTGTAGCCTCCTGAAATCTGAAATATTCCCCGGCCTCTGTTCCTTTGGAGTTGTCAACTCTTGCCGGAGAAGTTCCGTCTGTTGCTGCTGGTTCTCCATCATCGTCTGAATGACCCATAGAATATCCACATTCTCTCCCGTGGGTCCATTCGATGATTGCCCGGCCCGTCCTTCTCTCCATACCGAGTTGGGAAAAGATAACTGGAATTGGAAACAAATGGAAGGAGTTTAGGACACAAGGGAAGGAATCAAGAAGGAATCAAGAAGGACTCAATAACTTTGTACATTGTAGTTGGCATTAGCAAATTTCAGTAATTTGCTGCTTGATTGTACTTTAGGTTTGAGAGCCTAAGCTCTGATACCAACCTGTAACGCCCCGATCCCACGGATACGGAGACGTCACTGCGACGTATATACGTAGGTCAAAAGTGCCCCCACGTATATATGCTAAGCATAAAAGTACAACAAAGATCAGAGTATACGACAAAGCGTGGTATATTCATATGCCAACTCAAAAAGTATAAATACAAAGTTATACAGGATATGATAACCATTACACTATACAAGTGTATTGTTCTCACAACCAAGTCAAAAAGTAAAGTCTACAACATGTACACAAAATGCTCACTAGGGGGAAGATCCCGTGAGACAAAAGTGAGGAGTCTGGCACGAGGGGTCTGGGACTAATCAGCCTGCTCACTAAGATAGACTTGATCCTCTGTGGATGGCTCCACTTCGATCCAAGCCTCTGAATCTGAACATACAAATCCAAGGGAGTCAGGACCTCCCAACAATGAACAGGCTACAGCCAAATGGCTAAGAAACATGAATAAGGAAAGCTGGAACAGTATAATGAATATCGGATAAAAAGTAATGAAAGCAATACAAGATAATGATGAAATGGCAATGATCCACAATTAACGACTATTATTATTATTACTTGTCTTACTGTGATATCTAGCTATGTGACCCAGCGTCCTAGCGCACATAGATCCATATCCTAGTAATACAAGGTTGTTATTGGAAACAGCGGGGGTATCAACGAACTATGTTTACAGTGGGTCCCGTGCATGCCCGGGACCACGGTCCAGGGTGTTCCGTTGCTTGATGACGGAACCAGCCGCAAGGCCTATCAGGAGGGACTTATGTATGCCCTTTGTCATGACAGTATTCAGGAATAGGGAGCAAGCACTCCCCTCGGTCCCCTGGAGGCCCTCAGGTTAGACCGGAATATGATTGTACAATATACCTAATGCCACTATAAACACGAACACATATCGATATCCGCATGTTTCCCCCGACCCATATATAAGTTAGTCCATTTTATACAAAAGTCGAGTGTATCATGCTTGGTTTAAGAGATAGCATGATGAGGGGGGTATTCACTATTTAACAAGTTATGAAATGAGAAAATACAATAGCATGTCATGAAGTAACAAGTAGTGAGATCTGTCCAGTAACATATCCTGTAATACCAGTTATGAAGCATGAACAAGAATAATATGTCACACATGTATCAATGATAAGATCCAATTTCAGGAAAGAAATCAACTAAGTCAAACAGTCAGAATTAGTCGACTAGATGGAAGGGTTAGTCGACTAATAGGGGTCTTAAGTCGACTAATAGTCTGGATGAGTCGACTAAAACTGGGTTCCAGAGAGTAGGAATTCTGTTTCAGGAAAAGTTAGTCGACTATGGTGAAATGTGTAGTCGACTAACAGATACCTAAGTCGACTAATAGTGGGGCTAAGTCGACTAAAACTGTGATACAGAGAGTTGGTGTTTCTGGTTCAGAAAAAGGTTAGTCGACTAGGGTCAAGAGAATAGTCGACTAGGGGTCTCTAGTCGACTGGAAATCTGGTCTAGTCGACTAAAACTGTGAAATCAGAAAAGGTTAAGTTTCAACTAAGGTGGGTTAGTCGACTAGTCCCTAGGTCAATCGACTAATCGTGGGAAAAAACAGTGACAGAACAGATTTTCTGGTGGTTGTGTTTGATGGTTTAAAAATGTGATTTTGATGTCATATGTGTACAAGATATGAAGGCACAATTACAATAGGAATTTATCAAGTCTTGGTGAGTAAAAATACTCACAAGGAATGGTTATGTGAAGCTTATACGAGTTCCGAAAGGTCGTAGTCGACGATATCACCAACTTGATCTTTGGCGATATACGATACGATCCCAAATCCAAGAGTTGTGGTGCTTGAGAAGAAGATGAAGACCTTGGTGTTGTTTTGGAAGTAGGTGGTTGAGTTTGAGATGGAGGAGGAAATGTGAAGGTAATTTCTTGGTGAAGTGAAGAAAAGAGAAAAGAATTGTAAAGGAAAAGATTATATAGGATTTGGATTTGTAGAGGAGATGTAATTAAGGAATTTGAGAGGGGGTTTTGTGTAAAAAGGGGAGGATGAGGTGTCTCCCTTGGCCAATCATGGCCGGCCAAAGAAGAGAGAGAGAGAGAAGGGCATTAATGGTAGAAGAGTGTGGAGTTTTGTGGAGTTTGTTGGAAAATTGGAAAAATTGGAATTTTTGGAAATTGGAAATCTTGTGGTTTGTGAAGGAAGGAAAGGAAAATAAGAGAAAGGAAAAAGGAAAAGAATTTATAAAATGAAGATATTTTCTTGGTCTCCAAAAATGAAAATATCGGGAACACAGATTCCTGGGTTTAAGTCTAAGATGCGGAAAACATTTCGGAAAATACCGAAATCGTCCGAAATTCAAGTATCTCAGAACGACTCGTAAATTTTACCAAAAATCAATAATAATGTATGAAGACTTATAGTGAAACCCGTTTGAAGAAATACTTTATAGTTTTAAAGCTAAAAATCCCGGAATCAGTTATCTACCGACTCCGTTGGAATTTTCATAAATTCATAAAATTCTCAGAAAAAGTATTTAGATAGAAAACAGGATTCTAAGAAATAAAGCCTAAAGGACTTTCTAGAAATTCCTAACTGTTTGGAAAATAAAAATTCGGGAATCGATCAGTGACACTGGTCGACACCATGGTTTTGAAGAAATTCATTTTAATTCAGGAAAAATCCAGAAAATCATATAAAATCTAATATATTAGAAAATGATATTTGAAATTGAAATCGGTCAAATACGAAAAGTAAATCGAAAAATACGATCGAAAAGCTGAACACGCAACTAAGTACGTATTCCGGAAACGGGGTATTACAATCCATCCACCTTACAAAAATTTCGTCCTCGAAATTTCGTAAAGTGAAAGGTAACAAGTAGAGAAGGATAAGATGGAAGATAACAGTAGAGAAGAATAGAAGGAAATAGTCTTACCAATCAAGATGTGAAGAGTATAGGGTAACGCTCACGGATAACGTCCTCTCGTTCCCACGTGGCCTCTCCTGGCGCATGTCTGTTCCAAGACACCAACACTAATGGTATAGCCTTGTTCTTCAGTGTCTTGACACTCTTATCCAAAATGGCCATCGGCTGCTCTTGATATGATAAGTCCGGCTGTAGTTCCAGTTCGGAATGATCCAGAATATGACTATCATCCTTGACATACTTCCTCAACTGAGACACGTGGAAAACATTGTGCACTCCGTCCAAAGATGGCGGTAATGCCAATCTGTAAGACACATCTCCCACTCGGTCCAAAATCTCGAATGGGCCGATATATCTCGGACTAAGCTTTCCACGAATACCAAACCGGATCACACCTTTGGTAGGTGATATCCTCAAAAACACATGATCTCCAACTCCGAATTCCAATGGCCTTCTCTGTGAATCTGCCCAACTCTTCTGCCTACTCTGAGCTGCCCTGAGATGATCTCTGATGATCCTGACTTTCTCTGTTGTCTGAATCAGGATCTCTGGTCCCAATAGTCTTCTCTCACCGACTTCATCCCAACAAATCGGTGATCTACATTTCCTTCCATACAGTGCCTCAAATGGTGCCATCTTGATACTTGCCTGATAGCTGTTATTATAAGAAAACTCAGCCAAGTGAAGATGATCTTCCCATGATCCCTTAAACTCAATCATGCAGGCTCTTAGCATATCTTCAAGGATCTGGATAGTCCTTTCAGATTGTCCGTCTGTCTGAGGATGATATGATGTACTGAATTTCAGACGAGTTCCCAGACTCTCTTGGAGACTTTCCCAGAAATGAGATCTGAATCTGGTGTCTCTATCTGATACAATACTAACAGGAACTCCATGTAGACGAACTATCTCCTTCATGTATTTGTCTGCCAAAACCTCTGTTGTCTGACCCACCCTGAATGGTATGAAGTGAGCTGACTTGGTGAGGCGATCAATGATTACCCACACAGCATTATTACCTTTGGGACTACGAGGTAATGCCGTGACAAAATCCATGGTGATGTGCTCCCACTTCCATTCGGGTATCGGTAAAGGTTGTAGAAGTCCGGCTGATCTCTGATGCTCTATCTTTATCTGCTGGCACACCAAGCACTTGGCTACATACTGAGCTATCTCCCTTTTCATAGCATTCCACCAAAACTGCTTCTTGATGTCCTGATACATCTTGTTTCCCCCCGGGTGTATGGAATATGCTGAACTGTGTGCTTCCTCTAAAATCTTCTGTCTGACTTCTCCTTGGGGAACACAAAGTCTGCTACCAAAATATAGAGCACCATCTGGATGAATACAGATATCAGTCCTCAATCCAGCCTCTACCTGATCTCGGAATTTCTGTAATCTGGGATCTCCCTTTTGAGCTTCTTTGATCTCATCTATCAATGTTGGCTGAATCTGTAAAGTCATAAACTGTCCTGCCTTCTCAGTTCCTCGAACCAACAGTAAGTCCAATCTGATGAAGTCTTGAATCAACTCCCTCTGCTGAGTGATTTGGACTAGCACTCTATTCTCTGGCATCCTGCTCAGTGCATCTGGAACTGTATTGACCTTGCCTGGATGATATTGCAAGTCAATATCATAGTCCGCCATAAGTTCAAGCCACCTCCTCTGCCTCATGTTCAACTCTTTCTGTGAGAAGATATACTTGAGGCTCTTGTGATCCGTGTATATCAACACTTTGTCTCCCAGAAGATAATGCCTCCAGATCTTCAAAGCAAATATCACAGCTGCTAGCTCCAAGTCATGAGTTGGGTAATTCTGCTCATGAGTCTTCAGTTGCCTAGATGCATATGCTATAACATGATCATGTTGCATAAGTACACATCCCAGGCCTTTTCCTGATGCATCACTGAATATGACCATCCCTCCTCTCCCTGAGGGAGTCTTCAAGATTGGAGCTGAAATGAGCCTCTGCTTCAATTGCTCAAATGCTGCGGTACACTCCTCTGTCCAAATGTACCTTTCCCCTTTCCTGGTGAGCTGGGTTAATGGGGCTGCAATCCTGGAGAAATCTTGGACAAAGCGTCTGTAATATCCAGCTAGTCCAAGAAAACTCTTAATCTCAGTCACCGTCCTTGGAATTGGCCAATCTTTCACCGCCTGGACTTTGCTGGGGTCAACTGAAATTCCTTCTGCTGAAACCATGTGTCCAAGGAAGGCTATACTGTCCAACCAGAAATCACACTTGCTCCTCTTAGCATGAAGCTGCTCCTGCTGGAGAGTTTGCAACACAATCCTCAAGTGTTCTGCATGCTCCCTGTTGTTCTTTGAATAGATCAGGATGTCATCTATAAAAACAACAACAAACTGATCCAGATAGGGCGAGAACACTCGGTTCATCAAATCCATGAAAACTGCAGGGGCATTAGTGACTCCGAAAGGCATAACTAGAAACTCATAGTGGCCATAACGGGTCCTGAATGCCGTCTTCAGAATATCTTCTTTCTTTACCCTCAGCTGATGGTAACCCGACTGTAAATCCAATTTAGAGAATACTCGGGCTCCATGAAGCTGATCAAACAAATCATCAATCCTGGGTAAGGGATACTTGTTCTTGATGGTAACTTTGTTCAATTCTCTATAATCAATACAAAGCCTTTTACCACCATCCATCTTGTTCGCCAACAGTACTGGAGCTCCCCATGGTGAAGTACTTGGCCGAATCAATCCCTTGTCTGAGTATTCTTGCAGTTGCTTCTTCAGAATCTCTAACTCTGTCGGTGCTATCCTGTACGGAGCCTTGGATATAGGAGCTGCTCCAGGAATAGTCTCAATAGAGAACTCAATCACCCTTTCCGGTGGAAGTCCTGAGATCTCAGCAAACACTCCTGGGAATTCATCCCACACCGGTACTCCCTTCTGAACCTCCGAAGTAGCCATCCGAGTCTTTCCCTTGGTAGACTTCACCTCTCCACTAAATTGGAATTCCGGCTGAAGAGGGATCCTGAAATTAATCTTCCTCTCCCTACAGTCAATCACTGCATAGTACTGACTGAGCCAGGTCATGCCTAAGATTACGTCGTACCCTCTGGTGTCTAGTACGAGCATATCTATGGCCAAGATCTTATCACAAAGTTCTACTGGACAATCAGTACAAACTCTAGAGGATATGACTACCCCATTCCCTGTACTAATCTCCCATTTGTGGTCTGATGATCTAACAGGTATAGAATGCAATGCCATAAAATGATCTGAGATATAACAGTGGGATGCGCCTGAATCGAATAGAGCGAGAACAGGTTTTGAATGAACTCTGATGTTACCTGTTATCACTTCCTCTGAAGCCTCAGCCTCTTCTGCTGTCAGATTGTAAGCCTGACCTCTACCACGCCCTGCTGCAGTCCTAGCTCCTCTCTGGACTGGGCGAACAACATGCTGTGGAGGAAGGGGAAGAGCTCTCCTCATCACTGGTCCTTGGTTCCTCTGTCCAAGTGGCCCTGGAAGTACCCTCTGTCCATTTGGTCCTTGAAGTGTTGGCACAGCTTGACCGGCTACCCCCATTCTCCTGTGTGGACATGCTTCTATGGAATGATCTCGGGATCCACACACCAAACATAGTCCATTTGCCCTACGGCAATTTTGCTGAGAATGTCCTGGTTTCTGGCAAAAGTTGCAGATAGGACCTGATTGAGCCATCTGGTAAGGTGCTGGTCTGAATGGTTGTCTCATCTGGACCTTCGCTGCTCTGTATGGGCCTCCTCTTCCCATTGGTGGAAACGGCCTCTTCATGGCCTGATTCCTCATCTGATTCACTTTCTTCTTCTCAAGCCCACGCTCTACCTCTCGAGCTATGGTGAGAACTTCTGAATAGGTCTTCAGTTGCTGGGGCATTAAGAAAACCTGTATATCCATCTGTAATCCCTGCTGGAATCTGCTTGCCCGCTTCTCCTCATCCGTCACCATATACGGAGCAAAGCGGCTAAGCCTGAGAAATTCCGCGGCATACTCATCCACGGATTTGTTCCACTGCTGGAGTTTGATAAACTGCTCTTCCATGTCCTTCTGAGCAGTAGCAGGGAAGAATCTACTGTAAAAACTTTTGGAGAACGTGTCCCAGGTGACAGGCTTCTCCAATCTGGCCTCCTCAGCTAGCCACCAAGTTCTAGCTATGTCTTTCAGCTGAATCTTGGCGACCTCCACTTGGTTCTCCTTTGGTACTCTGGCTGCATTCAGCAAATCGGTGGTGTCCGTCAGCCATTGCTCAGCATCCAGGGGTTTCTCTTCACCCGTGAATATGGCTGGTTGTAGCCTCCTGAAATCTGAAATATTCCCCGGCCTCTGTTCCTTTGGAGTTGTCAACTCTTGCCGGAGAAGTTCCGTCTGTTGCTGCTGGTTCTCCATCATCGTCTGAATGACCCGTAGAATATCCACATTCTCTCCCGTGGGTCCATTCGATGATTGCCCGGAGTGGTTACGTCCCGTCCTTCTCTCCATACCGAGTTGGGAAAAGATAACTGGAATTTGGAAATAAATGGAAGGAGTTTAGGACACAAGGGAAGGAATCAAGAAGGAATCAAGAAGGACTCAATAACTTTGTACATTGTAGTTGGCATTAGCAAATTTCAATAATTTGCTGCTTGATTGTACTTTAGGTTTGAGAGCCTAAGCTCTGATACCAACCTGTAACGCCCCGATCCCACGGATACGGAGACGTCACTGCGACGTATATACGTAGGTCAAAAGGTGCCCCCACGTATATATGCTAAGCATAAAAGTACAACAAAGATCAGAGTATACGACAAAGCGTGGTATATTCATATGCCAACTCAAAAAGTATAAATACAAAGTTATACAGGATATGATAACCATTACACTATACAAGTGTATTGTTCTCACAACCAAGTCCAAAAAGTAAAGTCTACAACATGTACACAAAATGCTCACTAGGTGGGGAAGATCCCGTGAGACAAAAGTGAGGAGTCTGGCACGAGGGGTCTGGGACTAATCAGCCTGCTCACTAAGATAGACTTGATCCTCTGTGGATGGCTCCACTTCGATCCAAGCCTCTGAATCTGAACATACAAATCCAAGGGAGTCAGGACCTCCCAACAATGAACAGGCTACAGCCAAATGGCTAAGAAACATGAATAAGGAAAGCTGGAACAGTATAATGAATATCGGATAACAAGTAATGAAAGCAATACAAGATAATGATGAAATGGCAATGATCCACAATTAACGACTATTATTATTATTACTTGTCTTACTGTGATATCTAGCTATGTGACCCAGCGTCCTAGCGCACATAGATCCATATCCTAGTAATACAAGGTTGTTATTGGAAACAGCGGGGGTATCAACGAACTATGTTTACAGTGGGTCCCGTGCATGCCCGGGACCACGGTCCAGGGTGTTCCGTTGCTTGATGACGGAACCAGCCGCAAGGCCTATCAGGAGGGACTTATGTATGCCCTTTGTCATGACAGTATTCAGGAATAGGGAGCAAGCACTCCCCTCGGTCCCCTGGAGGCCCTAGGTTAGACCGGAATATGATTGTACAATATACCTAATGCCACTGTAAACACGAACACATATCGATATCCGCATGTTTCCCCCGACCCATATATAAGTTAGTCCATTTTATACAAAAGTCGAGTGTATCATGCTTGGTTTAAGAGATAGCATGATGAGGGGTGGTATTCACTATTTAACAAGTTATGAAATGAGAAAATACAATAGCATGTCATGAAGTAACAAGTAGTGAGATCTGTCCAGTAACATATCCTGTAATACCAGTTATGAAGCATGAACAAGAATAATATGTCACACATGTATCAATGATAAGATCCAATTTCAGGAAAGAAATCAACTAAGTCAAACAGTCAGAATTAGTTGACTAGATGGAAGGGTTAGTCGACTAATAGGGGTCTTAAGTCGACTAATAGTCTGGATGAGTCGACTAAAACTGGGTTCCAGAGAGTAGGAATTCTGTTTCAGGAAAAGTTAGTCGACTATGGTGAAATGTGTAGTCGACTAACAGATACCTAAGTCGACTAATAGTGGGGCTAAGTCGACTAAAACTGTGATACAGAGAGTTGGTGTTTCTGGTTCAGAAAAAGGTTAGTCGACTAGGGTCAAGAGAATAGTCGACTAGGGGTCTCTAGTCGACTGGAAATCTGGTCTAGTCGACTAAAACTGTGAAATCAGAAAAGGTTAAGTTTCAACTAAGGTGGGTTAGTCGACTAGTCCCTAGGTCAAGTCGACTAATCGTGGGAAAAACAGTGACAGAACAGATTTTCTGGTGGTTGTGTTTGATGGTTTTAAAATGTGATTTTGATGTCATATGTGTACAAGATATGAAGGCACAATTACAATAGGAATTTATCAAGTCTTGGTGAGTAAAAATACTCACAAGGAATGGTTATGTGAAGCTTATACGAGTTCCGAAAGGTCGTAGTCGACGATATCACCAACTTGATCTTTGGCGATATACGATACGATCCCAAATCCAAGAGTTGTGGTTGCTTGAGAAGGAGATGAAGACCTTGGTGTTGTTTTGGAAGTAGGTGGTTGAGTTTGAGATGGAGGAGGAAATGTGAAGGTTAATTTCTTGGTGAAGTGAAGAAAAGAGAAAAGAATTGTAAAGGAAAAGATTATATAGGATTTGGATTTGTAGAGGAGATGTAATTAAGGAATTTGAGAGGGGGTTTTGTGTAAAAAGGGGAGGATGAGGTGTCTCCCTTGGCCAATCATGGCCGGCCAAAGAAGAGAGAGAGAGAGAGAAGGGCATTAATGGTAGAAGAGTGTGGAGTTTTGTGGAGTTTGTTGGAAAATTGGAAAAATTGGAATTTTTGGAAATTGGAAATCTTGTGGTTTGTGAAGGAAGGAAAGGAAAATAAGAGAAAGGAAAAAGGAAAAGAATTTATAAAATGAAGATATTTTCTTGGTCTCCAAAAATGAAAATATCGGGAACACAGATTCCTGGGTTTAAGTCTAAGATGCGGAAAACATTTCGGAAAATACCGAAATCGTCCGAAATTCAAGTATCTCGGAACGACTCGTAAATTTTACCAAAAATCAATAATAATGTATGAAGACTTATAGTGAAACCCGTTTGAAGAAATACTTTATAGTTTTAAAGCTAAAAATCCCGGAATCAGTTATCTACCGACTCCGTTGGAATTTTCATAAATTCATAAAATTCTCAGAAAAAGTATTTAGATAGAAAACAGGATTCTAAGAAATAAAGCCTAAAGGACTTTCTAGAAATTCCTAACTGTTTGGAAAATAAAAATTCAGGAATCGATCAGTGACACTGGTCGACACCATGGTTTTGAAGAAATTCATTTTAATTCAGGAAAAATCTAGAAAATCATAAAATCTAATATATTAGAAAATGATATTTGAAATTGAAATCGGTCAAATATGGAAAGTAAATCGAAAAATACGATCGAAAAGCTGAACACGCAACTAAGTACGTATTCCGGAAACGGGGTATTACAATCCATCCACCTTACAAAAATTTCGTCCTCGAAATTTCGTAAAGTGAAAGGTAACAAGTAGAGAAGGATAAGATGGAAGATAACAGTAGAGAAGAATAGAAGGAAAGAGTCTTACCAATCAAGATGTGAAGAGTTGAGGGTAACGCTCACGGATAACGTCCTCTCGTTCCCACGTGGCCTCTCCTGGCGCATGTCTGTTCCAAGACACCAACACTAATGGTATAGCCTTGTTCTTCAGTGTCTTGACACTCTTATCCAAAATGGCCATCGGCTGCTCTTGATATGATAAGTCCGGCTGTAGTTCCAGTTCGGAATGATCCAGAATATGACTATCATCCTTGACATACTTCCTCAACTGAGACACGTGGAAAACATTGTGCACTCCGTCCAAAGATGGCGGTAATGCCAATCTATAAGACACATCTCCCACTCGGTCCAAAATCTCGAATGGGCCGATATATCTCGGACTAAGCTTTCCACGAATACCGAACCGGATCACACCTTTGGTAGGTGATATCCTCAAAAACACATGATCTCCAACTCCGAATTCCAATGGCCTTCTCTGTGAATCTGCCCAACTCTTCTGCCTACTCTGAGCTGCCCTGAGATGATCTCTGATGATCCTGACTTTCTCTGTTGTCTGAATCAGGATCTCTGGTCCCAATAGTCTTCTCTCACCGACTTCATCCCAACAAATCGGTGATCTACATTTCCTTCCATACAGTGCCTCAAATGGTGCCATCTTGATACTTGCCTGATAGCTGTTATTATAAGAAAACTCAGCCAAGTGAAGATGATCTTCCCATGATCCCTTAAACTCAATCATGCAGGCTCTTAGCATATCTTCAAGGATCTGGATAGTCCTTTCAGATTGTCCGTCTGTCTGAGGATGATATGATGTACTGAATTTCAGACGAGTTCCCAGACTCTCTTGGAGACTTTCCCAGAAATGAGATCTGAATCTGGTGTCTCTATCTGATACAATACTAACAGGAACTCCATGTAGACGAACTATCTCCTTCATGTATTTGTCTGCCAAAACCTCTGTTGTCTGACCCACCCTGAATGGTATGAAGTGAGCTGACTTGGTGAGGCGATCAATGATTACCCACACAGCATTATTACCTTTGGGACTACGAGGTAATGCCGTGACAAAATCCATGGTGATGTGCTCCCACTTCCATTCGGGTATCGGTAAAGGTTGTAGAAGTCCGGCTGATCTCTGATGCTCTATCTTTATCTGCTGGCACACCAAGCACTTGGCTACATACTGAGCTATCTCCCTTTTCATAGCATTCCACCAAAACTGCTTCTTGATGTCCTGATACATCTTGTTTCCCCCCGGGTGTATGGAATATGCTGAACTGTGTGCTTCCTCTAAAATCTTCTGTCTGACTTCTCCTTGGGGAACACAAAGTCTGCTACCAAAATATAGAGCACCATCTGGATGAATACAGATATCAGTCCTCAATCCAGCCTCTACCTGATCTCGGAATTTCTGTAATCTGGGATCTCCCTTTTGAGCTTCTTTGATCTCATCTATCAATGTTGGCTGAATCTGTAAAGTCATAAACTGTCCTGCCTTCTCAGTTCCTCGAACCAACAGTAAGTCCAATCTGATGAAGTCTTGAATCAACTCCCTCTGCTGAGTGATTTGGACTAGCACTCTATTCTCTGGCATCCTGCTCAGTGCATCTGGAACTGTATTGACCTTGCCTGGATGATATTGCAAGTCAATATCATAGTCCGCCATAAGTTCAAGCCACCTCCTCTGCCTCATGTTCAACTCTTTCTGTGAGAAGATATACTTGAGGCTCTTGTGATCCGTGTATATCAACACTTTGTCTCCCAGAAGATAATGCCTCCAGATCTTCAAAGCAAATATCACAGCTGCTAGCTCCAAGTCATGAGTTGGGTAATTCCGCTCATGAGTCTTCAGTTGCCTAGATGCATATGCTATAACATGATCATGTTGCATAAGTACACATCCCAGGCCTTTTCCTGATGCATCACTGAATATGACCATCCCTCCTCTCCCTGAGGGAGTCTTCAAGATTGGAGATGAAATGAGCCTCTGCTTCAATTGCTCAAATGCTGCGGTACACTCCTCTGTCCAAATGTACCTTTCCCCTTTCCTGGTGAGCTGGGTTAATGGGGCTGCAATCCTGGAGAAATCTTGGACAAAGCGTCTGTAATATCCAGCTAGTCCAAGAAAACTCTTAATCTCAGTCACCGTCCTTGGAATTGGCCAATCTTTCACCGCCTGGACTTTGCTGGGGTCAACTGAAATTCCTTCTGCTGAAACCATGTGTCCAAGGAAGGCTATACTGTCCAACCAGAAATCACACTTGCTCCTCTTAGCATGAAGCTGCTCCTGCTGGAGAGTTTGCAACACAATCCTCAAGTGTTCTGCATGCTCCCTGTTGTTCTTTGAATAGATCAGGATGTCATCTATAAAAACAACAACAAACTGATCCAGATAGGGCGAGAACACTCGGTTCATCAAATCCATGAAAACTGCAGGGGCATTAGTGACTCCGAAAGGCATAACTAGAAACTCATAGTGGCCATAACGGGTCCTGAATGCCGTCTTCAGAATATCTTCTTTCTTTACCCTCAGCTGATGGTAACCCGACTGTAAATCCAATTTAGAGAATACTCGGGCTCCATGAAGCTGATCAAACAAATCATCAATCCTGGGTAAGGGATACTTGTTCTTGATGGTAACTTTGTTCAATTCTCTATAATCAATACAAAGCCTTTTACCACCATCCTTCTTGTTCGCCAACAGTACTGGAGCTCCCCATGGTGAAGTACTTGGCCGAATCAATCCCTTGTCTGAGTATTCTTGCAGTTGCTTCTTCAGAATCTCTAACTCTGTCGGTGCTATCCTGTACGGAGCCTTGGATATAGGAGCTGCTCCAGGAATAGTCTCAATAGAGAACTCAATCACCCTTTCCGGTGGAAGTCCTGAGATCTCAGCAAACACTCCTGGGAATTCATCCCACACCGGTACTCCCTTCTGAACCTCCGAAGTAGCCATCCGAGTCTTTCCCTTGGTAGACTTCACCTCTCCACTAAATTGGAATTCCGGCTGAAGAGGGATCCTGAAATTAATCTTCCTCTCCCTACAGTCAATCACTGCATAGTACTGACTGAGCCAGGTCATGCCTAAGATTACGTCGTACCCTCTGGTGTCTAGTACGAGCATATCTATGGCCAAGATCTTATCACAAAGTTCTACTGGACAATCAGTACAAACTCTAGAGGATATGACTACCCCATTCCCTGTACTAATCTCCCATTTGTGGTCTGATGATCTAACAGGTATAGAATGCAATGCCACAAAATGATCTGAGATATAACAGTGGGATGCGCCTGAATCGAATAGAGCGAGAACAGGTTTTGAATGAACTCTGATGTTACCTGTTATCACTTCCTCTGAAGCCTCAGCCTCTTCTGCTGTCAGATTGTAAGCCTGACCTCTACCACGCCCTGCTGCAGTCCTGGCTCCTCTCTGGACTGGGCGAACAACATGCTGTGGAGGAAGGGGAAGAGCTCTCCTCATCACTGGTCCTTGGTTCCTCTGTCCAAGTGGCCCTGGAAGTACCCTCTGTCCATTTGGTCCTTGAAGTGTTGGCACAGCTTGACCGGCTACCCCCATTCTCCTGTGTGGACATGCTTCTATGGAATGATCTCGGGATCCACACACCAAACATAGTCCATTTGCCCTACGGCAATTTTGCTGAGAATGTCCTGGTTTCTGGCAAAAGTTGCAGATAGGACCTGATTGAGCCATCTGGTAAGGTGCTGGTCTGAATGGTTGTCTCATCTGGACCTTCGCTGCTCTGTATGGGCCTCCTCTTCCCATTGGTGGAAACGGCCTCTTCATGGCCTGATTCCTCATCTGATTCACTTTCTTCTTCTCAAGCCCACGCTCTACCTCTCGAGCTATGGTGAGAACTTCTGAATAGGTCTTCAGTTGCTGGGGCATTAAGAAAACCTGTATATCCATCTGTAATCCCTGCTGGAATCTGCTTGCCCGCTTCTCCTCATCCGTCACCATATACGGAGCAAAGCGGCTAAGCCTGAGAAATTTCGCGGCATACTCATCCACGGATTTGTTCCACTGCTGGAGTTTGATAAACTGCTCTTCCATGTCCTTCTGAGCAGTAGCAGGGAAGAATCTACTGTAAAAACTTTTGGAGAACGTGTCCCAGGTGACAGGCTTCTCCAATCTGGCCTCCTCAGCTAGCCACCAAGTTCTAGCTATGTCTTTCAGCTGAATCTTGGCGACCTCCACTTGGTTCTCCTTTGGTACTCTGGCTGCATTCAGCAAATCGGTGGTGTCCGTCAGCCATTGCTCAGCATCCAGGGGTTTCTCTTCACCCGTGAATATGGCTGGTTGTAGCCTCCTGAAATCTGAAATATTCCCCGGCCTCTGTTCCTTTGGAGTTGTCAACTCTTGCCGGAGAAGTTCCGTCTGTTGCTGCTGGTTCTCCATCATCGTCTGAATGACCCATAGAATATCCACATTCTCTCCCGTGGGTCCATTCGATGATTGCCCGGAGTGGTTACGTCCCGTCCTTCTCTCCATACCGAGTTGGGAAAAGATAACTGGAATTTGGAAACAAATGGAAGGAGTTTAGGACACAAGGGAAGGAATCAAGAAGGAATCAAGAAGGACTCAATAACTTTGTACATTGTAGTTGGCATTAGCAAATTTCAGTAATTTGCTGCTTGATTGTACTTTAGGTTTGAGAGCCTAAGCTCTGATACCAACCTGTAACGCCCCGATCCCACGGATACGGAGACGTCACTGCGACGTATATACGTAGGTCAAAAGGTGCCCCCACGTATATATGCTAAGCATAAAAGTACAACAAAGATCAGAGTATACGACAAAGCGTGGTATATTCATATGCCAACTCAAAAAGTATAAATACAAAGTTATACAGGATATGATAACCATTACACTATACAAGTGTATTGTTCTCACAACCAAGTCCAAAAAGTAAAGTCTACAACATGTACACAAAATGCTCACTAGGTGGGGGAAGATCCCGTGAGACAAAAGTGAGGAGTCTGGCACGAGGGGTCTGGGACTAATCAGCCTGCTCACTAAGATAGACTTGATCCTCTGTGGATGGCTCCACTTCGATCCAAGCCTCTGAATCTGAACATACAAATCCAAGGGAGTCAGGACCTCCCAACAATGAACAGGCTACAGCCAAATGGCTAAGAAACATGAATAAGGAAAGCTGGAACAGTATAATGAATATCGGATAACAAGTAATGAAAGCAATACAAGATAATGATGAAATGGCAATGATCCACAATTAACGACTATTATTATTATTACTTGTCTTACTGTGATATCTAGCTATGTGACCCAGCGTCCTAGCGCACATAGATCCATATCCTAGTAATACAAGGTTGTTATTGGAAACAGCGGGGGTATCAACGAACTATGTTTACAGTGGGTCCCGTGCATGCCCGGGACCACGGTCCAGGGTGTTCCGTTGCTTGATGACGGAACCAGCCGCAAGGCCTATCAGGAGGGACTTATGTATGCCCTTTGTCATGACAGTATTCAGGAATAGGGAGCAAGCACTCCCCTCGGTCCCCTGGAGGCCCTCAGGTTAGACCGGAATATGATTGTACAATATACCTAATGCCACTGTAAACACGAACACATATCGATATCCGCATGTTTCCCCCGACCCATATATAAGTTAGTCCATTTTATACAAAAGTCGAGTGTATCATGCTTGGTTTAAGAGATAGCATGATGAGGGGTGGTATTCACTATTTAACAAGTTATGAAATGAGAAAATACAATAGCATGTCATGAAGTAACAAGTAGTGAGATCTGTCCAGTAACATATCCTGTAATACCAGTTATGAAGCATGAACAAGAATAATATGTCACACATGTATCAATGATAAGATCCAATTTCAGGAAAGAAATCAACTAAGTCAAACAGTCAGAATTAGTCGACTAGATGGAAGGGTTAGTCGACTAATAGGGGTCTTAAGTCGACTAATAGTCTGGATGAGTCGACTAAAACTGGGTTCCAGAGAGTAGGAATTCTGTTTCAGGAAAAGTTAGTCGACTATGGTGAAATGTGTAGTCGACTAACAGATACCTAAGTCGACTAATAGTGGGGCTAAGTCGACTAAAACTGTGATACAGAGAGTTGGTGTTTCTGGTTCAGAAAAAGGTTAGTCGACTAGGGTCAAGAGAATAGTCGACTAGGGGTCTCTAGTCGACTGGAAATCTGGTCTAGTCGACTAAAACTGTGAAATCAGAAAAGGTTAAGTTTCAACTAAGGTGGGTTAGTCGACTAGTCCCTAGGTCAAGTCGACTAATCGTGGGAAAAACAGTGACAGAACAGATTTTCTGGTGGTTGTGTTTGATGGTTTAAAAATGTGATTTTGATGTCATATGTGTACAAGATATGAAGGCACAATTACAATAGGAATTTATCAAGTCTTGGTGAGTAAAAATACTCACAAGGAATGGTTATGTGAAGCTTATACGAGTTCCGAAAGGTCGTAGTCGACGATATCACCAACTTGATCTTTGGCGATATACGATACGATCCCAAATCCAAGAGTTGTGGTTGCTTGAGAAGGAGATGAAGACCTTGGTGTTGTTTTGGAAGTAGGTGGTTGAGTTTGAGATGGAGGAGGAAATGTGAAGGTTAATTTCTTGGTGAAGTGAAGAAAAGAGAAAAGAATTGTAAAGGAAAAGATTATATAGGATTTGGATTTGTAGAGGAGATGTAATTAAGGAATTTGAGAGGGGGTTTTGTGTAAAAAGGGGAGGATGAGGTGTCTCCCTTGGCCAATCATGGCCGGCCAAAGAAGAGAGAGAGAGAGAGAGAAGGGCATTAATGGTAGAAGAGTGTGGAGTTTTGTGGAGTTTGTTGGAAAATTGGAAAAATTGGAATTTTTGGAAATTGGAAATCTTGTGGTTTGTGAAGGAAGGAAAGGAAAATAAGAGAAAGGAAAAAGGAAAAGAATTTATAAAATGAAGATATTTTCTTGGTCTCCAAAAATGAAAATATCGGGAACACAGATTCCTGGGTTTAAGTCTAAGATGCGGAAAACATTTCGGAAAATACCGAAATCGTCCGAAATTCAAGTATCTCAGAACGACTCGTAAATTTTACCAAAAATCAATAATAATGTATGAAGACTTATAGTGAAACCCGTTTGAAGAAATACTTTATAGTTTTAAAGCTAAAAATCCCGGAATCAGTTATCTACCGACTCCGTTGGAATTTTCATAAATTCATAAAATTCTCAGAAAAAGTATTTAGATAGAAAACAGGATTCTAAGAAATAAAGCCTAAAGGACTTTCTAGAAATTCCTAACTGTTTGGAAAATAAAAATTCGGGAATCGATCAGTGACACTGGTCGACACCATGGTTTTGAAGAAATTCATTTTAATTCAGGAAAAATCCAGAAAATCATATAAAATCTAATATATTAGAAAATGATATTTGAAATTGAAATCGGTCAAATACGAAAAGTAAATCGAAAAATACGATCGAAAAGCTGAACACGCAACTAAGTACGTATTCCGGAAACGGGGTATTACAGTATTACAATCCATCCACCTTACAAAAATTTCGTCCTCGAAATTCGTAAAGTGAAAGGTAACAAGTAGAGAAGGATAAGATGGAGATAACAGTAGAGAAGAATAGAAGGAAATAGTCTTACCAATCAAGATGTGAAGAGTTGAGGGTAACGCTCACGGATAACGTCCTCTCGTTCCCACGTGGCCTCTCCTGGCGCATGTCTGTTCCAAGACACCAACACTAATGGTATAGCCTTGTTCTTCAGTGTCTTGACACTCTTATCCAAAATGGCCATCGGCTGCTTGATATGATAAGTCCGGCTGTAGTTCCAGTTCGGAATGATCCAGAATATGACTATCATCCTTGACATACTTCCTCAACTGAGACACGTGGAAAACATTGTGCACTCCGTCCAAAGATGGCGGTAATGCCAATCTGTAAGACACATCTCCCACTCGGTCCAAAATCTCGAATGGGCCGATATATCTCGGACTAAGCTTTCCACGAATACCAAACGGATCACACCTTTGTAGGTGATATCCTCAAAAACACATGATCTCCAACTCCGAATTCCAATGGCCTTCTCTGTGAATCTGCCCAACTCTTCTGCCTACTCTGAGCTGCCCTGAGATGATCTCTGATGATCCTGACTTTCTCTGTTGTCTGAATCAGGATCTCTGGTCCCAATAGTCTTCTCTCACCGACTTCATCCCAACAAATCGGTGATCTACATTTCCTTCCATACAGTGCCTCAAATGGTGCCATCTTGATACTTGCCTGATAGCTGTTATTATAAGAAAACTCAGCCAAGTGAAGATGATTTCCCATGATCCCTTAAACTCAATCATGCAGGCTCTTAGCATATCTTCAAGGATCTGGATAGTCCTTTCAGATTGTCCGTCTGTCTGAAGATGATATGATGTACTGAATTTCAGACGAGTTCCCAGACTCTCTTGGAGACTTTCCCAGAAATGAGATCTGAATCTGGTGTCTCTATCTGATACAATACTAACAGGAACTCCATGTAGACGAACTATCTCCTTCATGTATTTGTCTGCCAAAACCTCTGTTGTCTGACCCACCCTGAATGGTATGAAGTGAGCTGACTTGGTGAGGCGATCAATGATTACCCACACAGCATTATTACCTTTGGGACTACGAGGTAATGCCGTGACAAAATCCATGGTGATGTGCTCCCACTTCCATTCGGGTATCGGTGAAGGTTGTAGAAGTCCGGCTGATCTCTGATGCTCTATCTTTATCTGCTGGCACACCAAGCACTTGGCTACATACTGAGCTATCTCCCTTTTCATAGCATTCCACCAAAACTGCTTCTTGATGTCCTGATACATCTTGTTTCCCCCGGGTGTATGGAATATGCTGAACTGTGTGCTTCCTCTAAAATCTTCTGTCTGACTTCTCCTTGGGGAACACAAAGTCTGCTACCAAAATATAGAGCACCATCTGGATGAATACAGATATCAGTCCTCAATCCAGCCTCTACCTGATCTCGGAATTTCTGTAATCTGGGATCTCCCTTTTGAGCTTCTTTGATCTCATCTATCAATGTTGGCTGAATCTGTAAAGTCATAAACTGTCCTGCCTTCTCAGTTCCTCGAACCAACAGTAAGTCCAATCTGATGAAGTCTTGAATCAAACTCCCTCTGCTGAGTGATTTGGACTAGCACTCTATTCTCTGGCATCCTGCTCAGTGCATCTGGAACTGTATTGACCTTGCCTGGATGATATTGCAAGTCAATATCATAGTCCGCCATAAGTTCAAGCCACCTCCTCTGCCTCATGTTCAACTCTTTCTGTGAGAAGATATACTTGAGGCTCTTGTGATCCGTGTATATCAACACTTTGTCTCCCAGAAGATAATGCCTCCAGATCTTCAAAGCAAATATCACAGCTGCTAGCTCCAAGTCATGAGTTGGGTAATTCCGCTCATGAGTCTTCAGTTGCCTAGATGCATATGCTATAACATGATCATGTTGCATAAGTACACATCCCAGGCCTTTTCCTGATGCATCACTGAATATGACCATCCCTCCTCTCCCTGAGGGAGTCTTCAAGATTGGAGCTGAAATGAGCCTCTGCTTCAATTGCTCAAATGCTGCGGTACACTCCTCTGTCCAAATGTACCTTTCCCCTTTCCTGTGAGCTGGGTTAATGGGGCTGCAATCCTGGAGAAATCTTGGAAAAGCGTCTGTAATATCCAGCTAGTCCAAGAAAACTCTTAATCTCAGTCACCGTCCTTGGAATTGGCCAATCTTTCACCGCCTGGACTTTGCTGGGGTCAACTGAAATTCCTTCTGCTGAAACCATGTGTCCAAGGAAGGCTATACTGTCCAACCAGAAATCACACTTGCTCCTCTTAGCATGAAGCTGCTCCTGCTGGAGAGTTTGCAACACAATCCTCAAGTGTTCTGCATGCTCCCTGTTGTTCTTTGAATAGATCAGGATGTCATCTATAAAAACAACAACAAACTGATCCAGATAGGGCGAGAACACTCGGTTCATCAAATCCATGAAAACTGCAGGGGCATTAGTGACTCCGAAAGGCATAACTAGAAACTCATAGTGGCCATAACGGGTCCTGAATGCCGTCTTCAGAATATCTTCTTTCTTTACCCTCAGCTGATGGTAACCCGACTGTAAATCCAATTTAGAGAATACTCGGGCTCCATGAAGCTGATCAAACAAATCATCAATCCTGGGTAAGGGATACTTGTTCTTGATGGTAACTTTGTTCAATTCTCTATAATCAATACAAAGCCTTTTACCACCATCCTTCTTGTTCGCCAACAGTACTGGAGCTCCCCATGGTGAAGTACTTGGCCGAATCAATCCCTTGTCTGAGTATTCTTGCAGTTGCTTCTTCAGAATCTCTAACTCTGTCGGTGCTATCCTGTACGGAGCCTTGGATATAGGAGCTGCTCCAGGAATAGTCTCAATAGAGAACTCAATCACCCTTTCGGTGGAAGTCCTGAGATCTCAGCAAACACTCCTGGGAATTCATCCCACACCGGTACTCCTTCTGAACCTCCGAAGTAGCCATCCGAGTCTTTCCCTTGGTAGACTTCACCTCTCCACTAAATTGGAATTCCGGCTGAAGAGGGATCCTGAAATTAATCTTCCTCTCCCTACAGTCAATCACTGCATAGTACTGACTGAGCCAGGTCATGCCTAAGATTACGTCGTACCCTCTGGTGTCTAGTACGAGCATATCTATGGCCAAGATCTTATCACAAAGTTCTACTGGACAATCAGTACAAACTCTAGAGGATATGACTACCCCATTCCCTGTACTAATCTCCCATTTGTGGTCTGATGATCTAACAGGTATAGAATGCAATGCCACAAAATGATCTGAGATATAACAGTGGGATGCGCCTGAATCGAATAGAGCGAGAACAGGTTTTGAATGAACTCTGATGTTACCTGTTATCACTTCCTCTGAAGCCTCAGCCTCTTCTGCTGTCAGATTGTAAGCCTGACCTCTACCACGCCCTGCTGCAGTCCTGGCTCCTCTCTGGACTGGGCGAACAACATGCTGTGGAGGAAGGGGAAGAGCTCTCCTCATCACTGGTCCTTGGTTCCTCTGTCCAAGTGGCCCTGGAAGTACCCTCTGTCCATTTGGTCCTTGAAGTGTTGGCACAGCTTGACCGGCTACCCCCATTCTCCTGTGTGGACATGCTTCTATGGAATGATCTCGGGATCCACACACCAAACATAGTCCTTTGCCCTACGGCAATTTGCTGAGAATGTCCTGATTTCTGGCAAAAGTTGCAGATAGGACCTGATTGAGCCATCTGGTAAGGTGCTGGTCTGAATGGTTGTCTCATCTGGACCTTCGCTGCTCTGTATGGGCCTCCTCTTCCCATTGGTGGAAACGGCCTCTTCATGGCCTGATTCCTCATCTGATTCACTTTCTTCTTCTCAAGCCCACGCTCTACCTCTCGAGCTATGGTGAGAACTTCTGAATAGGTCTTCAGTTGCTGGGGCATTAAGAAAACCTGTATATCCATCTGTAATCCCTGCTGGAATCTGCTTGCCCGCTTCTCCTCATCCGTCACCATATACGGAGCAAAGCGGCTAAGCCTGAGAAATTCCGCGGCATACTCATCCACGGATTTGTTCCACTGCTGGAGTTTGATAAACTGCTCTTCCATGTCCTTCTGAGCAGTAGCAGGGAAGAATCTACTGTAAAAACTTTTGGAGAACGTGTGTCCCAGGTGACAGGCTTCTCCAATCTGGCCTCCTCAGCTAGCCACCAAGTTCTAGCTATGTCTTTCAGCTGAATCTTGGCGACCTCCACTTGGTTCTCCTTTGGTACTCTGGCTGCATTCAGCAAATCGGTGGTGTCCGTCAGCCATTGCTCAGCATCCAGGGGTTTTCTTCACCCGTGAATATGGCTGGTTGTAGCCTCCTGAAATCTGAAATATTCCCCGGCCTCTGTTCCTTTGGAGTTGTCAACTCTTGCCGGAGAAGTTCCGTCTGTTGCTGCTGGTTCTCCATCATCGTCTGAATGACCCGTAGAATATCCACATTCTCTCCCGTGGGTCCATTCGATGATTGCCCGGAGTGGTTACGTCCCGTCCTTCTCTCCATACCGAGTTGGGAAAGATAACTGGAATTTGGAAATAAATGGAAGGAGTTTAGGACACAAGGGAAGGAATCAAGAAGGAATCAAGAAGGACTCAATAACTTTGTACATTGTAGTTGGCATTAGCAAATTTCAATAATTTGCTGCTTGATTGTACTTTAGGTTGAGAGCCTAAGCTCTGATACCAACCTGTAACGCCCCGATCCCACGGATACGGAGACGTCACTGCGACGTATATACGTAGGTCAAAAGGTGCCCCCACGTATATATGCTAAGCATAAAAGTACAACAAAGATCAGAGTATACGACAAAGCGTGGTATATTCATATGCCAACTCAAAAAGTATAAATACAAAGTTTTACAGGATATGATAACCATTACACTATACAAGTGTATTGTTCTCACAACCAAGTCCAAAAAGTAAAGTCTACAACATGTACACAAAATGCTCACTAGGTGGGGGAAGATCCCGTGAGACAAAAGTGAGGAGTCTGGCACGAGGGGTCTGGGACTAATCAGCCTGCTCACTAAGATAGACTTGATCCTCTGTGGATGGCTCCACTTCGATCCAAGCCTCTGAATCTGAACATACAAATCCAAGGGAGTCAGGACCTCCCAACAATGAACAGGCTACAGCTAAGTGGCTAAGAAACATGAATAAGGAAAGCTGGAACAGTATAATGAATATCGGATAACAAGTAATGAAAGCAATACAAGATAATGATGAAATGGCAATGATCCACAATTAACGACTATTATTATTATTACTTGTCTTACTGTGATATCTAGCTATGTGACCCAGCGTCCTAGCGCACATAGATCCATATCCTAGTAATACAAGGTTGTTATTGGAAACAGCGGGGGTATCAACGAACTATGTTTACAGTGGGTCCCGTGCATGCCCGGGACCACGGTCCAGGGTGTTCCGTTGCTTGATGACGGAACCAGCCGCAAGGCCTATCAGGAGGGACTTATGTATGCCCTTTGTCATGACAGTATTCAGGAATAGGGAGCAAGCACTCCCCTCGGTCCCTGGAGGCCCTCAGGTTAGACCGGAATATGATTGTACAATATACCTAATGCCACTGTAAACACGAACACATATCGATATCCGCATGTTTCCCCCGACCCATATATAAGTTAGTCCATTTTATACAAAAGTCGAGTGTATCATGCTTGGTTTAAGAGATAGCATGATGAGGGGTGGTATTCACTATTTAACAAGTTATGAAATGAGAAAATACAATAGCATGTCATGAAGTAACAAGTAGTGAGATCTGTCCAGTAACATATCCTGTAATACCAGTTATGAAGCATGAACAAGAATAATATGTCACACATGTATCAAGGATAAGATCCAATTTCAGGAAAGAAATCAACTAAGTCAAACAGTCAGAATTAGTCGACTAGATGGAAGGGTTAGTCGACTAATAGGGGTCTTAAGTCGACTAATAGTCTGGATGAGTCGACTAAAACTGGGTTCCAGAGAGTAGGAATTCTGTTTCAGGAAAAGTTAGTCGACTATGGTGAAATGTGTAGTCGACTAACAGATACCTAAGTCGACTAATAGTGGGGCTAAGTCGACTAAAACTGTGATACAGAGAGTTGGTGTTCTGGTTCAGAAAAGGTTAGTCGACTAGGGTCAAGAGAATAGTCGACTAGGGGTCTCTAGTCGACTGGAAATCTGGTCTAGTCGACTAAAACTGTGAAATCAGAAAAGGTTAAGTTTCAACTAAGGTGGGTTAGTCGACTAGTCCCTAGGTCAAGTCGACTAATCGTGGGAAAAAACAGTGACAGAACAGATTTTCTGGGTGGTTGTTTGATGGTTTAAAAATGTGATTTTGATGTCATATGTGTACAAGATATGAAGGCACAATTACAATAGGAATTTATCAAGTCTTGGTGAGTAAAAATACTCACAAGGAATGGTTATGTGAAGCTTATACGAGTTCTGAAAGGTCGTAGTCGACGATATCACCAACTTGATCTTTGGCGATATACGATACGATCCCAAATCCAAGAGTTGTGGTTGCTTGAGAAGGAGATGAAGACCTTGGTGTTGTTTTGGAAGTAGGTGGTTGAGTTGAGATGGAGGAGGAAATGTGAAGGTTAATTTCTTGGTGAAGTGAAGAAAAAGAGAAAAGAATTGTAAAGGAAAAGATTATATAGGATTTGGATTTGTAGAGGAGATGTAATTAAGGAATTTGAGAGGGGGTTTTGTGTAAAAAGGGGAGGATGAGGTGTCTCCCTTGGCCATCATGGCCGGCCAAAGAAGAGAGAGAGAGAGAGAGAGAGAAGGCATTAATGGTAGAAGAGTGTGGAGTTTTGTGGAGTTGTGTGGAAAATTGGAAAAATTGGAATTTTGGAAATTGGAAATCTTGTGGTTTGTGAAGGAAGGAAAGGAAAATAAGAGAAAGGAAAAGGAAAAGAATTTATAAAATGAAGATATTTTCTTGGTCTCCAAAAATGAAAATATCGGGAACACAGATTCCTGGGTTTAAGTCTAAGATGCGGAAAACATTTCGGAAAATACCGAAATCGTCCGAAATTCAAGTATCTCGGAACGACTCGTAAATTTTACCAAAAATCAATAATAATGTATGAAGACTTATAGTGAAACCCGTTTGAAGAAATACTTTATAGTTTTAAAGCTAAAAATCCCGGAATCAGTTATCTACCGACTCCGTTGGAATTTTCATAAATTCATAAAATTCTCAGAAAAAGTATTAGATAGAAAACAGGATTCTAAGAAATAAAGCCTAAAGGACTTTCTAGAAATTCCTAACTGTTTGGAAATAAAAATTCGGGAATCAATCAGTGACACTGGTCGACACCATGGTTTGAAGAAATTCATTTTAATTCAGGAAAAATCCAGAAAATCATATAAAATCTAATATATTAGAAAATGATATTTGAAATTGAAATCGGTCAAATACGGAAAGTAAATCGAAAAAATACGATCGAAAAGCTGAACACGCAACTAAGTACGTATTCCGGAAACGGGGGTATTACAAGGCTCAACCACCAGGGTTGGGGAAGTAGGGCTTGTAATCACTCTCAGCTCCGCACCTGGCAAAAATGATGGCACCTCACTCATTGATATAGTTGGGAGTGAGGACACTTCCGGGAATACCGCCCTTCAACCTCTGTTCCTTCGGCTAGCTCAGGCCGATATGGGGGCAGGTCACCATACAGCGCGTCCAACACAGCAGCATCCGCCGCAGGTCGAAGTGCTCATGTCACCCCTTGATCCCTCGGGAAGATCGTCTGGTTCCCTTGAAGTAGACGCACCGAGGCGGAACATCTGCAACAAAATTTTGTTTAGACAAGACACAATAAATAGTAAAAGCCAAAAAGGTCGGAACAATACCAAAGGATGATGTGGCCTCAAACGTCTTGGCAGCCATATCAGTTTCTACGGGCTCCATTGGAAAGTCCTTTGCGGAGTCAACACGAATGGCCGGCCCGCTTTCGCTTGCCGAACCTTCCGTGGATCAACCAAAAGAGCTTGACGCTACAGGACTTCCCTTGAAAGTCCCAGCGCCCGAAGGACCAACGTCAGCTGCGTCACCTCCGGATTCCTCCGGGATGGCAAAATAGCTGGCCTCATCACCCTCGTTGTAAGCGGACAGAGGATCATAATGTTCCCCTTTGTTCTCCGACGGCCTCAGCTCTCGGGCTCTGTTGGCCCAATGGCCTTCCACTCTAGTTTGATGATGATCAACACTCATGTAGTTATGTTTACTAATATTCTTGTGTTTCTAAGTTTCAGATCATTAACAGGATATTAGTTGGTGATTAGCTTCAACAAGATGATTAGAAGCTTATCATGTTGATTCCGGTGCCAAAGCTTAAAGATCATACCTTTGCACTTGGAGGATCACGCGTTTGGGATCGAGTCTACTTGAAGATGGAAGATCGACAAGAAGACTTAGGTATCCTAGCTTAGATAGAGTTTTAGATCCATTTGTAAAGCTTAGTTTAGTTGATATGCTCAAGTGCACAAAACACACGTTTTATGATTTGATATTTGGTTTTTATGAATAGTTGATCAAAACAAGTTTACATATGGTATATGTATAGTAGATGTTTCTATTTATACATACATGCTTTAAATTGGTAAACAAACTCATTTTGATATCCCTATTCATGTTTTTGGAAAAATCAAGTTTGATAAAAATACAAGTTTTGTTTTTGATAAAATGCAAGACACAAAAATAAATTGATATGTTGATATATTGTCTTGAAATTTTTATCACAGGTGTATGTTTTAATATAAATGATAAAACAAATTTTGTGAATTTTTTAGAAGTGTTAAAAGATTTTTAGAAAATATTTTACACTATTTTTCTGACCTGGACTGTGCTGACAGGCTGGTCGGTCGACCGGGACGGTCGACCGCACCAAAGGGCCGGTCGAACCGATCCGGTCGACGACGTGCACGGACGTGCACGTCGTTAGGCACAGAGCCGGTCGACCGGGCCGGTCGACCGGGATGAGAGCTCTGCTCTCGGGAATTTTCGGTCGACCGGACCGGTCGACCGATGTTGCCCAACGGTCACATTTTTGACCGTTGGCGGTCGACGGGCCGGTCGACCGGCAGTTGGTCAGACTGCCACATCAGCCTAACGGCTAGTTTTTCCTAGGGGCTATATAAACCCCATCTCTTTGGGGATTTTTGCTAAGTTTTCTAAGAGAAAAATTTTTAGTTTTCTGAAGTGTTTAAAAGAGTTTTAAAAAGAGTTTTTGGGCTTAAACTTCTCATCTCTATTTGTTTTGGGTTTTTGGAAAATCAAAGAAAGCTAGGGTTTTGGGAGATTGTATTGATTTGCTTTTTCTATCTTCTACAAGTGATTTCCAAGAAGTTTTCTTTGTTGCTTGTTTCCAAAAACACCCTGTTTCCACACTTGAGCTATCTTCTATCCTAAACTATTAGGATCTTGTTTTTGTGGAAAAAGATAAGAGAAAAAGAGAAAAGAAAGTGTTTGAGGTAGTTGTTGTAAACCTCTTGTGTTGTAACCCTCCTTTTATTTGTGAATCCCTCTTCGGTAGAGGTGATCGGAGTGGTATTGGTTTGGATCCCTCAAGTGTGAGGTGATTGGGATTGTGTTTGTAAGCCTCTTAGGTAGAGGTGTGGTTGTTGGTTGACACCTCTAGTGTGAGGTGTTGTGGTTTGTATTGAGAGAGGAGTTCGGTACTCTTGGGTTGTAAGAAATCCTCTTCGGTAGAGGTTCCCTCGGTGGAGTTGAGATAGTGGAAATCCTACACGGTGGTGTAGGCGGGGATGTAGAGCAAGGTGCTCGAACCTCGAAACAAATCTTGGTGTTTGCGTTTTGATCCATTGTCTCTCTAACTCTCTCTCTTATAATTGTGCAAAGCATCATACTCATCATCATATCATACTTGCTTGTGTTGAGCATTGATTCATTCATATCATATATTGCTTGTGTTGTGCCTTGCATTTCTTATTGTCATATCTATTATATGCTTGGCTTGATTGTGTGTATTTCATATTGCTTGGATTGCTTGTGTGTGTGCCTAACTTATACTCATCCAACAAGAGCTTCACATAGCACCTCAACCATTTCAAGGGGAATCAAGGGGAGTTAGTCCAGAGCCTCGCAAGGGGAATTCGGCTACACTTGTTGTATTGTATTAGTTTGTGCATAATTTGCATTAGCTTCCGCATTTAGCGCACTTAGTTTGCATTAAGTTTATTAGATTAGCACTTACACCTATTCACCCCCCCTCTAGGTGTTTTCAATTGGTATCAGAGCTAGTGCTCCTGATACTTAGGCTTAACATCCTAGGAGTGAGATCCATTTGCTTGCTAATCTCATTTGCATTTGTTTGTTTGCACATTCATATATAGTTACCATGGACTTCATGACCCCTCCTAGTTTTGACCCTTCCAACATTGATGTTTGGAAGTATAGGATGTCCATGTACCTAAAGACCCTAGGTTTGCATGTTTTCCTTGCGGCCACCAAGAGATGTTATCTTGGTGATTGCAATCATATAGGGGCCAATGCACAAGCCCTAGAGGCCATTAAAAGCACTTTATCTAAAGATTATCTTTTATGTGTTTCTAACTTTGATTCCGCTTTTGTAATGTGGAACAAATTGACAACAACAACCACCACCTCCGAGCTTCTATTGTCAAATCAACCGGAGGAATCTAGTGGAGAATCCGATTCACAATGCTTCATGGTCCAAGGGAATGACTCCCTTGAGGTACATTCGGAACCCCACTTAGATAATGATGATTGTGCTAGTTCTTCAAATGATTTTGTTGATCCCCATGCTTTGAATGAAGAACTATCCATTGTATGTGAAAAGTTAATAGAAAATATAAGATTTTGAAAAAGAAAAGTCTAGAAATTGAAAAAGAAAATAAAAGTTTGCATTCTAGACTTGATTGTGTTTTGCAAGAGAAGGTTGAGGTCTATAATGAAAGGGATGCATTGAGATCTCAATTAGATCTTGCACTTAAAGAAAATGAATTTTTAAAGTCTAAAAATAATTGTGAAACAATTTTGAAGAAAAATGAAAACTTATCTTCAAAAATTGATTTTGTTTTAAAAGAGAATGTTGATTGAAAAATAAAATTATTTCTATTTCAAATGATCTAGATGTTTGTTTAAAGAAAAATATTGTTTTGCAAAATAAGATTGATGCACATGTTTGCCATGCTAGGGTAGTATCACACACTTCACCTATTGCATGCCACACTTCTTCTTCTAAGATAATGATGATATTTATTTGCTTAAGAAGAAGGTTGATTGTTTGGGCTCCACTATGAGCCAATGTGCCTTGAACCACACTCGGTTGGAAACCTTGGTTCGAAAGAAACAAGTTCCATCCTTTATGCATGCACACCCTTCACGGCATACACATGCTCCTCACGGACACACCCATCACCATATGTATGCTCATGTGTACACATGTACACATTGCGGACGTAAGGGCCACCTTGCTAAATTTTGTATGATAGATTAAATGTTTCAAATTTAGCAAAGAAATTTGTTTGGGTTAGGGAGGGACTAACCCCCATGGACCCAACAAGATGTGGGTACCAAAGACCACCACCCCTAAAGTTTTTGATGTAGGTGTGGGCTCTCACATGACGTGAGAGTGTTAGCACCTTGGAGTGGATGCGTTCCGGACTTCATGGAAATCAAATTGGATGCATCACTTTCAAGGGAAGATTTGGTGGAGATGACCACCATGTTTTGGAGACAAGGAGAGTTGCTTCTTCGGTTTTGGTAACAATCCTTTACTCCCATTTATTGTTTACATGCTTTCCATGTTTTAATGTTTATAGCATGTTTTTTGATGTCTATGGATTAGTATGTTCATTCCATGTTTATTAGATCCTTGACATACATGTATAGTTTTTGAGACACACTTGCTTATATGAACCCATACTTAGTGTTCTCACTTTTTGTTTAAACTATAATGTACATCATGAATCTAATACATGTGAATTTACATAATAATCATGTTTTAGTTTTATCATGATGATTTTTATCTTGTTTTTGATGCTTCATGTTAAGATTACTTGTTTAGATGTTAGTTTTCATTAAGACTAGGATTTATACTTGTACATATAGTGGGCCACAAATAAATCTATATATGTTTGAATTGAATGCTTATTTGAACCCATTAGATGTGCTAGTATAGTCTAGTTTTGATGATTCATACATTTAAACTTGTATTCCATTCTTGGTATTTGTTCTTATGAGTTTTCATTTCATGTATATGTGTATTTTGCCAAACTTGAAGATATACATGTATACCCCTTGAGTCATTTGCCTTTCATGCAAATATCTATTATGAACTCAAAGTGTGTTTAAGGGATATGTATGTATACTTCTTGTGTTGACAAATCATACATATACCTTAAAAAGAATTGGTATCAAATTGCTTTAATGAAAAGCTAAATTTTCATACTTTTCATGTTTTTCATGTTTTCATGATTGTCATGTTTATTGTGTCAATATTTAACTTCATGTATATGTCCATCTTATCCAAACTATTGACTATACATGAGTATCCTTTTTGAGCCACGTGCCTTAATGCATATATTTTGTGGACTCGTTATGTTTGGATATGTATGTATACTATAGTCTGTATTAGACATACATATGCCTTGAAGATTAGATAGTTTTGATGGAATATATTTTAAGGAATAATTGAGCTTAATGAAATATTTTCATGATTATGATCTTCACATATTATTTGTACACTCATCTATTGCTCATGTTTTGTTTCTCATGAGTTATGCTTTATTGGTTAGAGTAATGATTATCATGTGAATTTCAATTTTGTTTTATTCCTTGCTTGAAGGATTTCGTGCTAGTTAACAAGTTTTCTATTTAACTAGTTGCGGTGTTCTTCATTTTGGTAGTGATTTTCAAACAAAACTACATTTTCAAATCTATCTTTGAAACCCCTTACCTTCTAAGGGCGGTAGGATGGGAGATCATGTTCATGTATGCCCTAAATTGAAAATCTTTAAAACTTGAATTATGATTGGGTGGTAGATAATATGATGTATACACTTGAACTTATTGTTATGTCAATTGGTATCATTGAACTCTTTCAATTGGTATCATTTTGATCTTCTTGTATACTCATATATGTTTTGTATGTATGTATGCTTTAAATTCCAAGTATATCAATTTCTATTGGTATCTATCTTTCATACATATATATGTTTGTGTTTATGCTAGTGCTTGAGTTTCAATTTGTTTAAATTGATTACTTTTAAATTGTTATCAAGACTATGCATGTCTTTAGTTTGTTTTTCATAAAGGGGGAGAAAATTTGATTTTGCATTTCAATTGGTATTTGTACTCCCACACTTTATGATTAAAAGTTGTTTATATGTTTTAAAATGAACAATTCTTACAATTTGTATCAATGTTTCTATGTAAAATCTTTTCAATTGGTAAAATATTTACAATGGTGTCATATTTAAGAAATTCAAAAGTTGCTTTGGTTTCAAGATTCATGTTTAAGAATTCAAGACTTATGTTTAATTACAATTGGTATTTTCAAAATTTTTGTTTAAAGAAAGTATTCAAAGTTTTGATTTGTATTTCCTATATGCAAGGAGAGCTTAACATCTCTCTTACATGTAGATTCATGTTGAGTATATTATAAATTGAGGAGCTTGACAACTCTTCTTTATATGATATACGTGTGTAGGGGGAGCTTCACATCTCCTCTTATGCATTACATAATATGTGTTATGTGAATTGGGGCTTGTCATCCCTTCTTCATGTAATGCATATGTGTAGGGAAGCTAACTTAGCGTCTTCCTCTTCATGAATGTATATAGCATATAACATATATTGATTCTTGTTTATTAGTATCAAGATGCTTCATTGACATATTTTTAATTGATATCATGTTTGTAGTCACCCCTTATTGATTTGTTTTTTGTTTTAGACAAAAAGGGGAGAACATTGTTTGTATTATTTTGATTGACAAAAAGGGGAGAAAGATTTTTACCCCTCATTTTATCTATGGTTTTGATTGTTTACCCCTTTGTTGATGATTGACAAAAAGGGGGAGAAGTATTTGTGTTTATATGCATGCTTATGTTTTATATGCATATATTATGTTTTAATCTCAAGAATAGTAAGTTTGATTGATTTATAGAGTTTGCTTTGTAATTGGTATCTAGAGCATATTTTATGTTGAATATTCCATTGGTATCTAGAGCACCATATTTATATGCATTTGTCATGCATTGCATATTATTGTTTATTTGTTTATGCATGAGTTAAGGGGGAGCTTCCTTGAAGCTTATCTTTAATCCATGCATATATAACTCCATGAGTTTTGTCATCATCAAAAAGGGGGAGATTGTTGGCCCAATGGCCTTCCACTCTAGTTTGATGATGATCAACACTCATGTAGTTATGTTACTAATATTCTTGTGTTTCTAAGTTTCAGATCATTAACAGGATATTAGTTGGTGATTAGCTTCAACAAGATGATTAGAAGCTTATCATGTTGATTCCGGTGCCAAAGCTTAAAGATCATACCTTTGCACTTGGAGGATCACGCGTTTGGGATCGAGTCTACTTGAAGATGGAAGATCGACAAGAAGACTTAGGTATCCTAGCTTAGATAGAGTTTTAGATCCATTTGTAAAGCTTAGTTTAGTTGATATGCTCAAGTGCACAAAACACACGTTTTATGATTTGATATTTGGTTTTTATGAATAGTTGATCAAAACAAGTTTACATATGGTATATGTATAGTAGATGTTTTCTATTTATACATACATGCTTTAAATTGGTAAATAAACTCATTTTGATATCCCTATTCATGTTTTGGAAAAATCAAGTTTGATAAAAATACAAGGTTTGTTTTTGATAAAATTTGCAAGACACAAAAATAAATTGATATGTTGATATATTGTCTTGAAATTTTTATCACAGGTGTATGTTTTAATATAAAATGATAAAACAAATTTTGTGAATTTTTTAGAAGTGCTAAAAGATTTTAGAAAATATTTTACACTATTTTTCTGACCTGGACTGTGCTGACAGGCTGGTCGGTCGACCGGGACGGTCGACCGCACCAAAGGGCCGGTCGACCGATCCGGTCGACCGACGTGCACGGACGTGCACGTCTGTTAGGCACAGAGCCGGTCGACCGGGCCGGTCGACCGGGATGAGAGCTCTGCTCTCGGGAATTTTCGGTCGACCGGACCGGTCGACCGATGTTCCCAACGGTCACATTTTGACCGTTGGCGGTCGACCAGGCCGGTCGACCGGCAGTTGGTCAGACTGCCACATCAGCCTAACGCTAGTTTTTCCTAGGGGCTATATAAACCCCATCTGTTTGGGGATTTTTGCTAAGTTTTCTAAGAGAAAAATTTTTAGTTTTCTGAAGTGTTTAAAAGAGTTTTAAAAGAGTTTTGGGCTTTAAACTTCTCATCTCTATTTGTTTTGGGTTTTTGGAAAATCAAAGAAAGCTAGGTTTTGGGAGATTGTATTGATTTGCTTTTTCTATCTTCTACAAGTGATTTCCCAGAAGTTTTTCTTGTTGCTTGTTCCAAAAATACCTTGTTTCCACACTTGAGCTATCTTCTATCCTAAACTATTAGGATCTTGTTTTTGTGGAAAAAGATAAGAGAAAAAGAGAAAAGAAAGTGTTTGAGGTAGTTGTTGTAAACCTCTTGTGTTGTAACCCTCCTTTTATTTGTGAATCCCTCTTCGGTAGAGGTGATCGGAGTGGTATTGGTTTGGATCCCTCAAGTGTGAGGTGATTGGGATGTGTTTGTAAGTTTAGGTAGCCTCTTGGTGTGGTTGTTGGTTGACACCTCTAGTGTGAGGTGTTGTGGTTTGTATTGAGAGAGGAGTTCGGTACTCCTTGGGTTGTAAGAAATCCTCTTCGGTAGAGGTTCCCTCGGTGAGAGTTGAGATAGTGGAAATCCTACACGGTGGGGTAGGCGGGGATGTAGAGCAAGGTGCTCGAACCTCGAAACAAATCTGGTGTTTGCGTTTTGATCCATTGTCTCTCTAACTCTCTCTCTATAATTGTGCAAAGCATCATACTCATCATCATATCATACTTGCTTGTGTTGAGCATTGATTCATTCATATCATATATTGCTTGTGTTGTGCCTTGCATTTCTTATTGTCATATCTATTAAATGCTTGGCTTGATTGTGTGTATTTCATATTGCTTGGATTGCTTGTGTGTGTGCCTAACTTATACTCATCCAACAAGAGCTTCACATAGCACCTCAACCCATTTCAAGGGGAATCAAGGGGAGTTAGTCCAGAGCCTCGCAAGGGGAATTCGGCTACACTTGTTGTATTGTATTAGTTTGTGCATAATTTGCATTAGCTTCCGCATTTAGCGCACTTAGTTTGCATTAAGTTTATTAGATTAGCACTTACACCTATTCACCCCCCCTCTAGGTGTTTTTCAGGCTCGTCACCGCCTCAGCTCCTACATCACGAAGCAAATAATGAGCTGCCCGGAACACATAAAAGTATATTACAAAGACGAAGCTAATCTTACCTAAGTCCGGAGCAATTCACCAGTAGTCGGTCCAGCAACCGACGGTTCAACTACTAATGGGACAAGAGGAGGAACCACCACAGATGGTTCGTCCCCTACAATAATCGTAGGAGCTTGGTGACGAGGCTTCTTCACCAACTGCTTCCTACGAGACCCACTTGTCCGTTTGCGCTTGAGAGGGGCATCAGAACCTTCCTCCTCTGCTTCTTCTACATGTCTTGGGGGAGCTGTCCCCATCACGCCAGAACCAGCTGCAAGAGTCTCGGCACCTGCCTCCGCTTCAAAGCGAGGACTTCCGCATCCGAGGCTTCGCTGTCATCCACGGCAACGAATTCTTCTATGCCCGGGACGCGAACCCTCTTATCTTCCCTTCTCTCAGAGACCTTCCGCTTTAGCCGCTGAGAAATTAACTTCACACCAGAGCTGTTAGCCTTGAATTCAAGGGGTGTGGAGTTGGAAGTTGCATACCACTGGCAGAAGCACAGGGTCATTAGAAGATTGGGAGTCCTCAACGGCGTACGCAGCCGCGCCCCAGTACAGCCTGCAATGAAGAATCGCCAGGCACGGACTCCATCAATGAGACTCCCCATGAAAACCAGATGGAGATTTGGGTTGCCCACATACAGTGGTCATATCCAAACTGCCGAGCAAACCGACTTGGAACATAAGGCTCCAAGTAGCAGGTATCCCCGCTTCTGTATAATAAATGTGAGGGCCGAATGCTGACCAGCCACTCAAAAATTCCCCGGCTCAGGGATGACTGCCCTTCCCCGCATCTTTGAACTCCTCGTCATAGCCTGCATCACGAATACGGGGAAAACAGCGGAAGAGACTATAGACGTCATAGCGACGCACTAATTTACGGGCCTCAGCCACGTAAGTCTTCTGCCATGAGCATCCTTCGAATCGGCGGAGGAGCGCCATTCGAACGCCTTCGGGGGGGTCCTCTCCAGCTTCAATCAAAGAGGGACAGTGCAGGGCAAACCACGCCATTAAATAAGTGTACGGCAGACCCACTCTGGGGTTAGGTCCGTCGCGGGGCAAAATGATCCCCTTCCCACGCTTCGTCGTTGGCGGCCTGCAAAAAGCCTCTGTTAAGGCGCGAAGGCCTCTCTGGATACAGCACACCATGGCCGAAAGAAGACCCAGAGGATGACCATGAACCAAACGAACATCGGGCAGCAAAACATTCGGATGAACGACGTCACCCGAAGAAGACAGCACCACGCACCTCTTCAGCCAGACTGTCAAGAAGCCAGCCAGCAGTGCCTTCCGGGACGTCGGCCAGCGAGCCTGATGATGGAAACTCCGAAGGACATCACCCTTCTCATATGGACCATCGTCTTCCTTCACAACTAGATCCCCTTGGAAGTGCTTTTGCATCCGGTCAAAGATGTCTTCGACAGTGACTCCACAGTGAGCCGCTTCAGGAGTGTTCTCCATATTTGGGAACAAATAATCTCCCCAGCTCTTCAAGCTACAGGAAATTCCCTTACTGCCCCCATGCAAACTGGAGCAAATGTATAAGTGGCACATTAACTCCCGGTAAGTCTCGAACAAGACAGGCTCCTGCTTCTCCAGAAGCGCCAATTTTGCCTCGCACGGGAAGTATTCTTCATATGGAAAAGACCCAAAAGGCAGAGCAGAGACTTCCCACATCTCATGCAAGGCCATACCCAATTCGCCAACAGGGGTGAAGAAAGTCCCTGAAGCTGGGCAATACAATTCAAAGATGGCGTAGAAGCACGCCACGTTCATCTCAATACCGTGACAGGTCGCCCTGACGGCCTCATAGAGGTTAGCCTCTCCAGATCCTCCTCGAAATGAGCGAGGATGTATACAGTTAAATCCATCCACCATGCTTTCGGAGGGTGAATCCAGCCTGGAGTCCTGAAGTCAGTGGCTGGGTAGTTCCCATTAACTTTGCAGAATTGGTTGCCAAAGATCAGCACCACTGCAGGATTTTCTCCCACTGGGATCTCTCGTGACACATTCCCAGGATGTAGACCCATTACGCAATGAGGAGGCCCCGCTCTTGCGTAACCAGGAGACTGAAGCATCAATTTCCCTATGTGGACAGAGTCAGTACTCCGACTCACTTCCCACGACATCTTCCGAGCCTGCGTCGCGCACTGGAAGGAAGACAAAGAAAAATGACGCTTGTTGGACGGAAGGTAAAACTTCTCACCATCCAACTGGAAAATCCACTGCCCTTCCCCTGCCAGTAGTTGGTGATCAGGATCTGGTGCGGCATCCCGAACATGAAGTCGGGCTTCCTATAAGTTCGACGGTCAATATCTTCAAGGGGAGCCGTAGTCAAAATACTCCTCGTGGTGTATTGATCACCACCATAAATAAGCGTGTCTCGAACGAGAGAGCTCCGCTCACTAAATAGAGAAGCTTGCCCTTGGAATTGCAGGCTGATATTGCCGTCCAATCCCCTGGTCATCCCAAATAGATTGTTCAAAGGACCAGGAGTGTAGTGCACTGCAGAAGCAAAGAAGAATCATGATTAGTTCATCAGCCAAGCGAATACAAAGGTACAAGTTTCACCAGAGCATAGCCTCGCCCTTTGAACGAAGCTAGCAAGGCGATAGCTTCAACAAAGCTTAGCCTCACAGTCAAGTTCGCATTTCACAGAAAATGTCCAAGTGTTAGCTTCGCTTCGAAAAGCTTAAGCAGAAGGCAGCACAGCCCTAAGGATTAACTTCGTCAGAAGGGCATTGAGGTCCCTTCCAGAGGATAGCTTCGCACCCTATCATTCAACAGGATGTGATAGCCTATGGGATAGCTTCGCCTGGAAGCTTAAAGAAGAACTCTTCAGTTCTTGGATCCCCAATCAAGAAATCAAAGAGAAAATTCAGGGAACCAAATTCCCTAAGAGCATCAGATCATAATTAATCATTTTCTGGGTTCATCCAAAGACAGCCAGACATCGGCTTTAAAAGAGAGACGGCAGTCTCTAATCGAAAGGGAAAGTTCCCTACCAGCGATTGGTCGTTCAATGACCGGAGGAGGAGAAAGACCCTCCGCTGCAGAAGTTGCCACTTCTTTTCCCGCTCATCTCTTGGGCGCCATTGAAGAACTACGAAAGTTCTTAAACTCTTGAATAAGGAGGAAAGAAAGAAGAAGAAGAGTCAAGTACTCTGGAAAATTCAAAGAGAAATGATGATTTTCTCTCTCAGCCCGACCGGGCTCTTATAGGCTGACGATCGCCTGAAACAACGCCTCAATAAGAGCACAGGCTGTCGTTTCAAATTAATTTGAAACGGCGCCTAAAGCGCCTTCCCGAGAAGCGCTGATTCAGCCCCACTAAGGGCTAACTTCGCCACGAGTTAAAATGCGAACTTCGCACAATACATCAATGACTTCGCCGACAGGATTGCCTTAACTCCGCTGAAGGCATAGGCCGAACTCACAGATATGCTAGCTTCGCTGGAAGCTCGTTCCTGTTTCAGATGGAATTCTATCTTTAACCCCGCATGGAGTTTAGCTGCACTAGCCAAGTTCAAGATGAAGGCAAAGCAAAGATCAAATGAGCAGAAAATGAACTTTCATTGATTTAAAAGGAAAGGTACATTGATATTACATCAAGGTTGTGTTTCGTACAACAGATCCAGTTGCTCAGGAGGATCATTTGCGCAAAAGGCATATAAGTGGTTTTATCTGCTTCCAAGCCGGACCAACTGGACACGAAAGGCCTTCCTTCTGCACAAGGCCGTAATCCTTCACATAATGGCAGATGGTGCTACCAGGACAGATTGTGCCACCAGGAGTTGAACCTTCCGCAGTCAAAATTGACAAAGGACTGATCGCCACCAGCAGGTTGGATCTTCTTTGATGAAAATTGGCAATGGGAAGATCCGCGACCTTACTGGTAACGTCCGCTTTCCGAAGTGGATCATCTCGGATAAGCGGCTACCAGCCTCGCCTCAAAAGGGATTATCTCAGATAAGCGGCTACCAGCCTCGCCTCAAAAGGAATCATCTCGGATAAGCGACTGCCAACAGCCTCTGGGATACATATCAGCTGCCCCAGTTTGTTCCTCCTGCTTAAAAGTAAAGCTTCAACCGGGGAAGCATAAGGCAACTTTTCGGTCTCTTTCATCAAGTCACAAGATTGTCGAATATAGCTCACTGCAATGCAAATCAGAACAGATTAGCAGTTAAACACGGGAGAAGCTGCAAAAATACTAAGTCAGATTCTTTGGGGTGAAGCAATCCGATTTCAGTTAAAGCAGAGGATAAGCTTCGCTTGCACAGCAATGATGGGTTAGCTCAGCAAACGCCAAATCCTAGCCTCGCCTATATGGCTAAGCCAGACTGATCCTGGGGGACACAGTCTTAACCCCACCTATATGGCAAGACTGGCTCAACTTTGAAGAAACTAAGTCCCAAGTTCTGCCTGTGTAGCGGACTTAACATGCAGTAATCTTTCTCTGATCAAGTCAAGATGATAGCTTCGCTGGGAAGCTATGCTGAAATCCTTCTCTGCAGATCAGTTAAGTGGAGAACAAGGGAAATTAATCCCTGAAGCAGCTGTCAAAGCTAAGCTAAGGGAGACGAAATCCCTAAGGTTTATCGGTAAAGTCTCTGGATGATCGAGACTTACCGGTCCTTGGCCGGATAATGACCAGAGTGGGCATTCCCACTACTTCAGAGATCTGAGTATCTCTCTCAACCAAGAGAAGAGGAGAAGAGCAGATCACTTCTCTTCAGAGGACCTCAAGTGTCCTATTTATAGGCCCCATGGCCTGAGCGCTGCCGCCTCAAGCGTGGAAGCACGAGCGCATTTAAGGCATTTACTGCGCCTTGAGAAAAGGGACGGTTTCCCTTGGAACTGTGCAAAGGAAGAAACGTCTCCCTCATAAAGGCACTCATGGCGCCTTGAAGAAAGGGAATATCCTCCCTCGAAAATGCACAAGGGGAGAATATCTTCCTCGATCAGTGCGAGAGAAGAAGTAATCCTTCTCGTAACCGGCCCATGGCAGTTGGCCTTGGAAAAGTAACAGATGTTCCAGAGCGAACTTACCTAGCCGCGAAGCTACCCAGACGCGAATCGACATGATTCCTCGACGAATCTACATCCAAAGCATGATTCAAAGCGAAGCTGAACTCAACCACTATGGTGACGTTCATACTCCACATACCACCAATCAAAGAAGTTCAAAGTATTTCGAAGTCTGAGCCATTGCAGACTTTCGAAAACTTTGAAGGGGGTCTTGTTGACACTTAAAAAAGACAAGATTCTTATTGGTCCGAACAATGTCTAAACTTGTTGACATTTACAAAAGACAAGTGACAGACGAGCTGAAGACCAGTTTTTACTCATCTCCAAGGGACAAGGAAGCAACTTGGACTCCACTGATCTAGCAAGCAGACAGTGAACCCGGATTGTTTCTAAACAGACCTCAGCAGGTCTAAAGATGCTAGCACTTAGCATCACATGAGCCCAAAGGGATAGCCTCGCTTGAGAGGCTAGGATCACCCGACTTCGCCTTGAAGCCATTTAAAGCCTCGCCAGGAAGCTAACTCATAACTTCGCCAGAGGAAGTCAGCTTCGCCCTGAAGCCATACACAACTGCGCAGAAAGGGTATATGATAGCCTCGCCACAGATGACTTCTAGCTCCGCCGAAGAGTTTCTTTCGGACTTCGCCAGAAACTGCCTCCAGCTCCGCTGTGAGTTCAAGGCGGGCAGCGCCACTATTGGTCTGCTATGGTCAATCTTTGACCAATCAAATCTCCAGATGAGATCAAATCTAATCGGGATCAAGATCAAATCCAATCAAGATCAAATCTGAGATCAAATTCGGCAGTTGATTGCCACAATCTCTTGACTCTTCTAAAACGAGTAAGGAGATCAGGGGAAATCCTCCAACAATATGGAAAGGATCAAAACGGATCAAGAAGATCAACTGACCTGCCATTTCTAGCTTCGCAGAAGCTGATCCTAGCCTCGCAGCAAGGCTACTTTCCAGGTTTAAACAGATTTGATTCAATCTGTTTCCATATCTTTAAAGGACGATTATACCTGATTGAGATTTTACCTGCACACAAAAATAAAGATGTTAGATTTAGAAGTAATTATGCAAGGTTCTCAATTCTAATCCGTGGTAGCAGTGGCTATGCGGGTCGTGATCCTCAGGGAGGGACTAGCGATGGAAGCTTTGTCAATAAGTTATCTCTAAAGTTTTTATTAATTTATTTACAGTTAGAAAGAAAGAAGATGAAAAATTAGAAATGATATTTACAATGAGATGGTGAAAGAAATTGGAGAGAGATGGAGATCTAAACTATAATTAGGAAGAAAAAAACTATAACACGTACAAACCTCTTCTACCTTACTTACCTTGATCTGTTCGCGACGACTTACCTTGTCTTGGAAGGCGTGCAAGTATGGCGTATAGGATCGTCCACCTTTGCTACCTACACTATGAAAAGAAAAGACAATCTAAAGAAGGATTGTTCATCTCCATAGGCCATCAAGTGCTCTTCTTTGGCTAGGCAGTCTTGAAGCAATTAGATCTCATGGTTCACAAAACATTAAAGAGAAATAACAGAAGTAAACAAGAACAGAGAAAACACAAGATTAAACTAGAATAAAAGAAAACAAACCTCAAGTGGATTTCATTAACAATGGAAGAAAAGTAGGCTTACACCGCTGTCACCTTAGTACAGCATGGACTCCTTCCTCCATGAAAGCTTCCTCCACTCTCAGTTACAAAAATTACAAAAGAAAAATAAAAACCTAACCTAAACTACAAGTTAGCCTAAAAACCCTAGATTTTTGCTCTGTATTTTCTGTGTGCCCTTCTCTGTTGCTCTGCAGGGGTATTTATAGGAGCTGGATGAAGTAGAGTCCCAGTACAACTCTGTCCTGCAACTTGTTATCATGTTGATCACCGAATATGTCTTATCTGCGGATTGAATTGGAAAGTTTGATCAACATAAGAGTTGTAGGTCTTCAAGTCTTCTTTCTGGAGCATCTTAAACCATCAGATTTGAATATCTGTAGCAAACGTTATGATCTGAATACTAAAACATGTATAGTCTGAATCCGAATTTATCTTTAAACTCTTCTCCTTTTATTTTTAGGATTGTCTTGCAAGCAACTAGGGTTGAGTAGAAGTCTATCCCTTCCCTCTTCTTTTAGCAATTAGGAGTTCTTTCTTATCCTTCCTTTTCCTCCCTTAGATTTTAAATAAAGAATTTAAAAATCTAAGTTTAGATTAGGTTAGATAATAAGAAACTTCTAAATTACTACAATTTTTGCACATGGACTTGTACATGGGCTTTTTGGGCTTCTGGGCTTCATTCAGGCTTTTATTTCTTTATTTTTAATTACCCAAGGCCTGCACACAATAAATAATAAAACATTAGTAATAGTGCATAATTATATGAATAAATATGAAAATGTGATGGTAAATATGATGATAAAAATGCACTTTTCACTACCAATCACACCCCACACTTATCTTTTTGCTCGTCCTCGAGTAAAAACAAAGAAAAAGAAAAAGTTAATCTAACCTAACTCACTTTCGTAGGAATCACGATTGCACTTAGTACGTGCAACAAGCCGTTAAACCTCTAGGTTACCCTAGAGGACGAGTGTTGTCTCGTGAGGGTTTTCAGCGGATTGCACCCACAAAATCCATAAAAAGGTAAATATTTGAATTATATTTGAAGAGACTAAGTAGTCTATAAGTTTTAGGATTATCATTTTATTCATTCTTAAACTTAGTCTTGATAAAGTAAATTGTTTTCATTTTTAAGTAAGGATCAAAATTGAATTTTGTGTATAGTCTTTTTCGTTACCAAAAATCTTATGCATCCTTATGAATTTTTACTAGGAATTTCTTAACTTGGACTCTCATGCCGCTTTTTTTTTTTTTTTAAATATGTATAACTCATCTAATTTTCTTTCGTGTAAGCATCAAGGCTTCTTGAGGCCCTAATACCTAACTAATTGACTATTAGATGTGTTAATAATTTTTTTTTAATATGTATAACTCATTTAATTTTCGTTTGTGTAAGTATCAAGGCTTCTTGAGGCCCTCATACCTAACTGATTGACTATTAGATGTGTTAATACATATCTCATATTTTTAGTTTTATTAGGCTTTCTAATCCACCCATGTAGCGAACTTAAAGTCGGTGGCTCCCAAACCGGTCGGCTTTAGGGCACCAGGTGAGAAAACACCCCGCGGACTCAAATTCGAATGAACTAGGCCACAAAACTAAGGACATTATTTTTATTTTGAACTCACCTTTAGGCGTGAATACTTATGCTTCTTGAGGCACATGTATCCAGCTTAATTAGTGATTTTTTTTGTTTTTTTTTCTTTTTTTTTTATATATGAGGCACAAAGGTCTTCATCTTAGAATCCTAGATATGTATTAGGTATGCAAATTTCATTAAGGTAAAAATCAAGACTAATTAATTATTCAATTTCTTCTCCTATACCTAAAAATTAAACAATTTATTTATTTTGACCAAGTTTTTAGAAATCCTAATCATGATTTTCCTAATCCTTAAAACTAACTTAGATTTCTTTCAAAAAAATAAGTCAAAATATTGTCCTTTTTATAATTTTTTTTTAAAATTTTTTTTATTAGCAAATTTTGTTAGTGTCTACTTATGTTAGTATGTTAGTAAAGCCCACCCCCACACTTATCTCATGCATTGTCCTCAATGTATGAATGAATGCATATATGCATGAAACAGAACAAGGGAAGGCGGAAGTTACCTTAGGGTGGTGGTTCCGGAGGTGGTCTAATTGGTCCACGAAATGCGGCCCAATCAAGATAACAGATAATTTGGTGGAACCCACCAGAAATTTTCCTTACATAACCCACTAAAATATATGTATAATCAATTTTTAGTATTTCCACCCCATCAAATTTCCAAATTTCATAATAAATTTCAGAGTTAATTGTCTCAACCTCCTTGTCCCAAAATGGAGTATGAAAAGATGGAATTATTGACTTGGACATTATAGGTACGGGAACGAATACCGACTCAAGGAAGATGCTCAAATCAAGTAAGGGCTCAGGAGTCGGGTTAGGTTCAAGAATTGAGTCCAAGTCAAGAAATTGAAACTCAAGTCCACAATCTTCTTCTCACAATGGAATGTGACCTAATATGGGTGATATCTCTTTACTTCCAATATTAAGGATTCTAGCTCATCGCCATACAATTCTTCAAAACTAAGGTCAACATCTTCCGTCAGAATTGTACAATCAGTTTCAGAAGTAAAGAGATTGTGAGAATCTAGGTCGCATATCTCATTGGGTTCAATGTAATAAAAAGAACTTGCCAATTTATCCATAGGATTTCAAGATTGCACAATTGGTCAAGTTCAATATGATCATCTAAAATGGGTGATTCAATTTCATTATGAATTGGAATAGGATCCAATGTTGACTCGGGAAAGTGAAATCAGGTGGAGACACTGGAGTCATTATTGAATCAGGAAATAAAATTGAATCATCGAGTGGAAGATCATGATCATATTCATGCACAAGTTCTATTTCAGGAAAGGAAAAACTTGCCCAATTATCAACAATTGGAGTTTCGGCAAGTTCTAATGATGGCACTGAAATAGAATCTTGTTGTCCAAAGCAACTTGGTTCGTCGGCTCTAAAAGAGTGGTCAGTGATATCAGAATTAGCCGGACGGTGAGAACGTAAGGATTGAACCATCAAATCTATGTCATGCTCACGAGCTAATCTAGCCTGAGTCATGGCTTCAAGCCTCTTTTGTGATTGGGCTTGGAAAAAGGAAGTGTAATCGTGATGAAGTTGTGAGTCGGTGGACTCACGCACCATCATGTCTAAGATTGATGGTGGTTGTTGCTTGGACTCGTGCATACTTATCATTTCCCCGATAGATGGTAGTCTATTCTGACTGGGTGGATCTAAGTATGACTCATTGAAAGAATGTGGACTGGGTGGAGACTGAGGACAAGTCGGTTGAAAATTGGACTCGGGGGACTCGAAACCCCATGAACTCTGTGACGAGTTGAAAGTATGAAAATCATGGTCATAAGATGGGGGGTATGGGTTATAATTATTCGGATAAGACCATTCTGGCACACTAGATTGGTCAAAGTTATGATATGCCGGGTTGGTAATATCCGAAAAATAGTTAGGTGTGTAATATGGATTAAAATTGGAATTATTATTATATGCCATATCACACCAACACAAACAAAAAGAAAACAAACAAATAAACAAACAAAAAGAAAAAAATTCTATCCTAAGTTAGGGTAGACCTATGACCTAGACGACTCCTAACTGGTTAGACTGTCCACAGGAGGTAGGGTGCAGACTTTGACCACAAGTTAATCAGCCAGGTCAGGGCAAGAGTGGTGGGAGGTTTTCCGTCAAAGACGTTCCTTAATTAAATAACCACCAATCTTCGGGCTTTCGGTCCTCAATCCCCTTCCTAGACACTGATTTGGCAAGAGTCAACTTCCAACACTGTCCCCCCTTAGGATAATCTCCTATTGAGTCCGAGATGTCCCTAGGGCCAACGTCTACTAATTTTTAAGTTAGGCTTGGGTTAGTGAGTGCTTGGATATGATTTTTGGGCTAAGGAAGGGTGATGAAATCCCCACCTTATCTTGTTAATAGGTTATGCCCTTAAGATGAATTGGTGCAAGTGTACAAGATAAGTAAATAAGATTCACTCAAAGCATCAACCAAGAGATGAGTCCTATTCTACATGCAATGTGAACGTACCTTGCTCCAGCACTCTTCAACAGTAAAATAAAGGAATTGAAAAGACACGTGCCTAGGATGCAAACGTCTAATCAATTTTTATCTTTAACAACAAATTTTTTTACTGTTGATTTAATTAGCAGTATACAGGTTTATCACAGAACAAAATCAACAAAGCAGTAAACAGTATTTGCAAATTTCAGTAACCTGCAAAAAAAAACTGAGTCAGTAATTCACTGCTACTACCGCGGATCCGCAGCAATTGCCGCGTTTTTGCGATAAAGTAGCAGGCTCTGCTGCTCTGCCTTCGAGGGCAGAGGCACAGAGTTGCTATATGTCCACTTCTGCTGCTGTTTTTCTGTTCTCCAAACCTGCAAACAGAAAAGAATTAAAAGAATTAGTTAATAATTAATTTTTTTTATTAGAGAAAAACTTACCGTCCCTCCCCGGCAACGGCGCCAAAATTTTGATTGAGATTTTACCTGCACATAAAAATAAAGATGTTAGATTTAGAAGTAATTGTGCAAGGTTCTCAATTCTAATCCGCGGTAGCAGTGGCTATGCGGGTCGTGATCCTCAGGGAGGGACTAGCGATGGAAGCTTTGTCAATAAGTTATCTCTAAAGTTTTTATTAATTTATTTACAGTTAGAAAGAAAGAAGATGAAAAATTAGAAGTGATATTTACAATGAGATGGTGAAAGAAATTGGAGAGAGATGGAGATCTAAACTATAATTAGGAAGAAAAAAACTATAACACGTACAAACCTCTTCTACCTTACTTACCTTTGATCTGTTCGCGACGACTTACCTTGTCTTGGAAGGCGTGCAAGTATGGCGTATAGGATCGTCCACCTTTGCTACCTACACTATGAAAAGAAAAGACAATCTAAAGAAGGATTGTTCATCTCCATAGGCCATCAAGTGCTCTTTTTTGGCTAGGCAGTCTTGAAGCAATTAGATCTCATGGTTCACAAAACATTAAAGAGAAATAACAGAAGTAAACAAGAACAGAGAAAACACAAGATTAAACTAGAATAAAAGAAAACAAACCTCAAGTGGATTTCATTAACAATGGAAGAAAAGTAGGCTTACACCGCTGTCACCTTAGTACAGCATGGACTCCTTCCTCCATGAAAGCTTCCTCCACTCTCAGTTACAAAAATTACAAAAGAAAAATAAAAACCTAACCTAAACTACAAGTTAGCCTAAAAACCCTAGATTTTTGCTCTGTATTTTCTGTGTGCCCTTCTCTGTTGCTCTGCAGGGGTATTTATAGGAGCTGGATGAAGTAGAGTCCCAGTACAACTCTGTCCTGCAACTTGTTATCATATTGATCACCAAATATGTCTTATCTGCGGATTGAATTGGAAAGTTTGATCAACATAAGAGTTGTAGGTCTTCAAGTCTTCTTTCTGGAGCATCTTAAACCATCAGATTTGAATATCTGTAGCAAAAGTTATGATCTGAATACTAAAACATGTATAGTCTGAATCCGAATTTATCTTTAAACTCTTCTCCTTTTATTTTTAGGATTGTCTTGCAAGCAATTAGGGTTGAGTAGAAGTCTATCCCTTCCCTCTTCTTTTAGCAATTAGGAGTTCTTTCTTATCCTTCCTTTTCCTCCCTTAGATTTTAAATAAAGAATTTAAAAATCTAAGTTTAGATTAGGTTAGATAATAAGAAACTTCTAAATTACTACAATTTTTGCACATGGACTTGCACATAGGCTTTTTGGGCTTCTGGGCTTCATTCAGGCTTTTATTTCTTTATTTTTTAATTACCCAAGGCCTGCACACAATAAATAATAAAACATTAGTAATAGTGCATAATTATATGAATAAATATGAAAATGTGATGGTAAATATGATGATAAAAATGCACTTTTCACTACCAATCAATACCCTTGCTCTCCCTATAAATAGCCCATCAGGGGACAAGGAGAGAGAGCTGATTTTTTCAGAGGCGATACGCTCGAGAGAGGACTCCACAAGCAGAGACTTCTTCACGACGCACCGTGCGCTCTTGAATTCAGAGACTTTTAGAGAATTTCTTCTCTAATCAGGGTGCTGATACCCTAATACCTTCTTTTCAAGGAATCTCCGGAACCAGGCGAGAAGGAATTCCTAATTGAAGGCGATTTTGAGAAGTAGCAAGAGGGTTCTACCAACCTTCTGTTCTCTGATTCCCTGAACCAGGCGAGAAGGGAATCTCATCGCTCGCATCGTCAAAGGGACAAAGTGGTCGCGCGCTGACCAGACTCCTATCGGCACACTTCTCCAGAATCTCTGAGGAGATCTACTTGTAATCTTTTTAAGAATACTTATAATTTAGCTCCTCAAACCCTTTTTATTGTAAGTTTTCCCCTTTGCAAATCAATGGAAAACAGACACTGAAAGAGATTGATTAAAATACCAGGTGGTACTGATTGTTATTATTGTATATAAATAACATGACTTGCCCGATACATGTTTAATATTGTTTAGTTGTACTTGTTCCTATTCCTGATAATTTATCCACTATCATGTTACCTGTATGCCTTATTACACTTCCTGGTGGCATACTACTCATCTACATGTTTATTCTGTATTGCATATATTCTGCTTTCTTTATACCTTGCAGACATCATTACTGTATATGCCCAACATAGTAGTATGGTTATGTTGCATATGCACATCTGTATGTTCATTTTCATTACGTCACCACTATACAACAGTATTTATTATATAACACTGGATACTACTATAGACATGACAGCGATGATAACATGCCAGGTAGTGATAGTATTAAAATATGACATTATTCTATTGATTATTAAATTCCTATTATATGGTATCACTGATACAATCACTGATACATAGACATGTATTATATATTATTATCATGCCTGTATTACTATAGTATATAGTATTGTTTCCTTCATTTTACCACTCACTAGGTCGCTTTCTGACGACTCTGAGTTTTCGTACCCAGGTTGGAGACCAAGATTATTTCATTGGATTCATATAGGAGGCTCGTCATCGATACATTCATAGGTATTTTTATTATGTCGCCTTTATTTCCTTATTTATCCCTATTTTTATATTTGTTATGATGACTAACATCTTTCTGCAGGTATTCTTGTACTTATTTAATACTGAAATATATGGAAGCTATTTCCTATACTGAGGCTTAGCGTACGTACGTGAGGGTATCTCCGCCGTGCGTATGTACGTCGCCATAACGTCTCTGTATCCGTGGGATCAGGGCGTTACAGATAATGGCAGTCATTTCTGTAATATAACTTTTGAAGCTCTTATGCGAAAATACATGATAACATATAAATTTTTCAGACCTTACCACCCTCAAACTAGTGGGCAAGTAAAAGTCTCCAATAGACAAATTGAACTTATTTTGGAGAAAACTGTGACCCAAAATCAGAAAGATTGTTCCACCAAACTTGTAGATGCCTTATGAGCTTACAAGACTATTTTCAAGATGATTCTAGGAATATCTCCATATAGGTTAGTCTTTGGGAAGGGTTATCACCTACCCGTTGAGTTAAAACACTGGGCCTTATAGGAAATCAACTAGCTAAATCTTGATTTGGATAAGGCTGGTGACCTTTGAAAATTACAAATTTCTGAATTAGAGGAGTTGAAAAATGAGGCCTATGAGAATGCAAAGATCATAAAAGGCAGAGTTAAGATTTTTCATGATAAGCATATCATAAGGAAAGCTTTTGTCCCTGGACAAAACGTCTTACTCTATAATTCTATGCTTCATCTTTTTTCAGAAATGTTAAAGCCAAGATGGATTGGGCCATTCGTTGTAATACCCCGTTCCCGGAATACGTACTTAGTTGCGTATTCAGATTTTTCGATCGTATTTTTTTGATTTATTTTCTGTATTCATTCTGTATTATGAATTCCTTATATGATTGTTTTGTCTTGGATTTGGATTCGTGAACTCGGAGTCAGCCCTAGTCTGAACCGAAGGCCCGATCCTAGATTATTACTCGATTTAGATATTCTGATAATTAGAATTGACCGATTTTAGTTTTAAATATCATTTTCCAATATTAAATATTTCTATGATTTTCTAGATTTTTCCTCAATTAAAATGAAAATCTTCCAAACCGGTGTCGGCCAGTGCCGCTGACCGATTCCCGGATTTTTAGTTTGCAAACAGTTTAGAATTTCTAAAAGTGCCTTTAGACATTATTTCTTAAAATCACATTTTCTACCTACATTCTTTTTCTGAGGATTTTATGATTTTATGAAAATTCCATCGGAGTCGGTAGGTAACTGATTCCGGGATTTTTAGCTTTAAAACTATAAAGTATTTCTTAAAACGGATTTCACTATGACACTTAGTATTATATTCTTGATTTTTGGTTATTATTTCGGGTCGTTCCGAGATACTTGAATTTCGGACGATTCCGGTATTTTCCCGAAAGATTTCCGCATCTGCAACTGAATCCCGGGAATCCGCCACTTTCATTATTTTCAAATTCTCTTCCAAGAAAATATCTCCTCATATGAATTTCTTTTTCTTTTTCCTTTCCTTTATTTCTTTCCTTCCTCCACAAGCCAAAGCCTTTTCCAATATTCCAAAATTCCAATCTTTTACAACTTCCACTCACTTCCACACACTTCCACAAATATCTCTTTCTCTCTCTCTCTTCCATGGCCGGCCAAGTGGCCAAGAGAAGGACACTCACCTCACCTCCCCACTTTACAAAAACCCCCCTCTCTTCTATCATATTTGCACCTCCTTCACAAAAGTCAAAACCTATAAATACTTTTCCTCTCCTTCTTTATTCATTCTCACTTCAACTTTCTCTTTCTTCTCTTCTCTTCTCTTCTCTTCACCAAAGCCCTAATCTCAAACTCCTCTTCATCTCCATCACTACAACAACAACCACCAACTCCCTAAGGAACAACAAGGTCATCTTCTTCCTCCTTCATCTCCATGGAAGCCACCACAAGGTCATCAACTCCAACAAAAGCTCATCTTCTTCTTCATCAACCTCCTTCAACTACCACCATCAACCACTCCTTTTGGTGGGTAATTTTCATCACCAAAGACTTAGTCTATTTCTAGTATACCTATCTCTTCATATTATGTACACTTGTGCCATCAAAATCATGTTTTTAGATCATCAAACAAAACCCTAGAAAATCTGTTCTGTTTGCTGTTTCCAGACGATTAGTCGACTAGACCTTTAGATTAGTCGACTATAAACCCTTAGTTGAAACGTAACCTTTCTGGAAACACAGTATTAGTCGACTTACCTTAGTTCCTAGTCGACTAGAGGCCCTTAGTCGACTACACCCTTGACCCTAGTCGACTAACCCTTCCTGGACCAGAAACCTTAACTCTCTGTATCTCAGATTTAATCGACTTAACATAACTGTTAGTCGACTTGTCATGTCTGTTAGTCGACTACCCATATGACCCTAGTCGACTAACTTTTCTCTGAAACCAAACCCAACTCTCTGGAACCCAGTTTTAGTCGACTATACCTTACTGTTAGTCGACTTGCCATCACTATTAGTCGACTACTCTTCCATCCTAGTCGACTAACTTTGCCTATCTGTCTTAGTTGATTCCTTTCTTGAACATGAACCTTACCCTCTAGACTTATATCATGTATAGGTACTACTTGACTTGTCATTTGACAAACATCATCTTACCTTCTCTTTTTCTCTCTCCTCTTCTCTCTACATATTTATATCAGGTTTTGTGGCGCATCCCAAGCTTCCGTGGATTACGGCTCTTTCGGTATTTTGGAGTTTAGGCGAGTATTCTCACTCGCTACTTTCTTGTATGCGAGTAGTCTCGCTCTTCTCTATTTGAGTTTCCCGTTTCATCGGTCGATAAGTATTTCGCTTCTTATTTCCATATTCATGTATTTCACTACAATTGCTTGTATTATGGTAGCTTCATCTTGTGCTTGTACCATGCTTATGATATGCTTGTTTCTTCATCATATACCATGCGTGGCCGACCCTTCGTGGTCGTTGGACTTTGAGTTACTTTTATGTTACCTTGCCATACCATTACCTCAGACTAGTCAGTTGCATGCTTTTATTTAACACATGTATATCACCTGACATCTAGTATGTTATCACCTGACCACCTGACATGCCACTATCTGGCAAGACCATCTTGTTATGTCATGACTTACCCAGACTTATTATCAATCCATTGTTATGCATGTTACTTGATATACATCACCATTTATCATGCTATCTCTTGACACCAAGCATGATACACCGATTCTTATAATTATCACGATAAAGGGAATGTAGTACCTGATTACTGTTATGTACTGATCACTGTTATGTATTCTTGTTATGATATTGCTCATTCCCGAAATCTGATAATTATGTTCATAAGCTATAAAAAGGACAACTTGTATGGGTATGGGAGGAAGTGATGGATGTCGGAATGATATCTTGCTTATAGTATGGGAATATGACATATTGGCGGTACTGTTAGTGGGACTTTGGGCCCACAGATTACTGTTAGGGGGACTTTGGGCCTCCAAAACTGGTCCCAGGTGTATGGGAACTACTATAAGAAGCTATATCAGTTCTCCATCAGCTTCCGTTAACAACCCTTGGCTTGCTTATATATGGATGTATGTGGGTTGGCCGTACACCAGGTCACATACCTAGATATATGGGTCAGACAAGTAATAATAATAATAGATTCTGTTATGATTCCTGTTTCACTTGCTATACCTGTTATGATTCCCGTTTGTATTCCTGTTTGGCTTTCATATGATTTGCAACTCTGATTCTATACGCTTGGGTTTCTGTGACATGAGATAATGGTATATAGATGAGGGTTTCCTTGTTTGGATTATTCCTTCGATGTATTAGTCTCATGGGACCGTGACTTAAGCGTATACAATCACTTTTGCTTGTAATCAGCTTCACTTGGTTTTCCTGTTTTATGATGATTATGTCATACCCGTTCATGTATACTTCATTTGTGTTCTAACCCTCCTGTCTTCTGTACTTGACTCTTGTACTCACCTTGGCTCGCCACCTGGCATCCATATTCCTACTCGCCTGGGGAGTTTCACTGACTCCCCTGGATTCTCATGTCCAGGTCATGGAGCTTAGAGCGTGGCTTCTCCCTGTTGCTGATCAGAGTGGCGCAGCGGTGGCGTGGACCTCCAGCCTACCTTTCAGGGCCACATCCTTCCAGGCCCCCTGTATGCCTCCCGAGTTTCCTCTTAGCAAACTCGTGAGTGCCCTATTTCTATTTACTCTTGTACTTTTCCTTGTATACCTGTATGTGAGCTCCCTTTTGTACCATTCACATATGTATATCTTTTGTACTCTCGCATTTGCGCATATCTGTGATGTATTATTATCGTAATATTCATCACCTCTGGTGATAACTCTGTAATTGTATATATATATATATATATATGTGTTGGAATGTATAATGCACCATTTGCTTCCGTACTCTGATTCTTGTCTGTACTGATGCTTAGCGTATATACGGGAGGGTAGTTCTGACCTACGTATATACGTTGCAGTGACGACCCCGTATCGCCGGGATCGGGGCGTTACATTCGTTATAAAGACCGTATTTCCAAATGGTGTTGTAGAGATCAGTAATACCAAGAATGAAAATGACTTTAAGTTAAAAGGTCAACATTTAAAACTTTTCTTGAAATCGGTGCCTGTAAATGAAACGGCTATGGGTCTATTCAACCTAGTGTATCAGTAACATCACCTCTTTTAATTTTATTCCATGCATCTATATATTTCTTTCATACATTGGGGATAATACATGAGATAGGTGTGGGGGAGGGTTCTAACAGGACATAAAAATAAAAACTTGCTTTTATATAAGAAAATTGAAAAGAGAAACAATATTTTGACCTATTTTTTATAGGAAATTAATTTAATTTTAAGGAATAGGAGAATCATAATTAGGATTTCTTATACTTGATCAAATGAGATTGTTTGTTTAATTTCTAGGGTTAGGAAGAAAAAATTTAAAAAGTAATTTAGTCTTAATTTTTACCTTGATGAAATATGTATATTTTATACACTTAAACACTTAGAGTTCAAAAACAAAGATTCTTATGCCTTTAAAAAAAGAAAGAAAGAAAAAGAAAATATATATATATATATATAAATAATATAATTATTGATTAGCTAGGTATTTTGGCCTACGCAAGCCTTGATATTTATGCAAAAGGCAATTAGATAAGTTTGAAATATATATATATATATATATATATATATATATATATATATATATATATATATATATATATCAAAAAAATTTTAATTAAGCTTGGTATTTGTGCCTCATAAAGCATAAGTATTCATGCCTAAAAGTGGTCCATGTAATTAATAAAATCCTTAAGTTTTATGGCCTTGTTTGTTCAAGTCCTAAGTTCTTGAGGTATTTACACTCCCAGTGCCCTAATACCGTCCGATTTGGGAGTCGCTAACTTAAGGCTCATTACATGGGCAGATTAGAAAGCCAAATAGAAATAAGAGATAGTATTGTTAGCCCTAGGGGGTGAATAGGGTCATGGGTAATTAAAAATTAACACACAATAATAAAACAATAAAATAATTTAGACAAGTAGGATCACCCAGTTTGCTGATGAGATAACACAGTCTAATGGTAGGATAGCCCAGTCTGATGGTAAGAACAACAGAGAACTAAAAACAGCAATATATCAGAATGTAAATATAACTTAGCAGATGATCAACCAGAATAAGCAACAAGCATCAAACAACAATTTTAGGAGGGTTTGGGAAACCCTCCTACATCCATCACCTAGAGATCTCCACTCTAGGATTTGTAAACAGTATAAAGCTTCTCTATGAAGTAAGAATTACAACCACCAAGACTCTTCCTTGAGCTTGAATTTTCACACTACCAAAATACTACCTGATCTTGGATTTACAACCACCAAGATACTTACCAGTCTTGGATTTTACACACCACCTCTACCTTGAGGCAAATAACAATGAAGATGACAATAAGGTTTGTTCTCAAACAGAATAAAGAGAACCAATATAAGCTCAATGAACAAATCAAGATAGATGTTACAATTGGAGACTCTATGCGATCATATAGTGCTAAATATTATCAACAATAAATTGGCACAAGGATTATGAAAACAGTAGCAATTAGAATCTAGAATGAGTATACAAGTTAATGTAGAGATTCTCCAATAATTAGAGAATAAAGTAGTGAAATCCTCTTGCATTTGATGCTAGAGAATATTATTGAAGATGAGAACTTGAATAGGAATGGTTGGCTCAACTACTGGAGATCTAAAAATTTAAGACTAAAGGAAGAAGAGCTCAGTTTTGCTTTTATGAAAATTCTAGTGGAGTTCTCTCTTTTGTTTTGCTTTTTTCTGTAATGAATGAACGAAGGTGTTTATAAACAACAAGAAATCAACAGTTTTAATCCACCCATTGGAGAGAATAGAAGTAAGCATTTTTGCCTATTACAAAACATTAAATGCAGCTGCAGGAAAAGATTTCAATGTTGTGAACAGATCTGAGCATTAAATATCTTGCTGCAGTTCTAACATGGAAGAAGATGGGCAGCTGTAAGATGGAGAGAAGGAGAGCTAATTCTCTCCAAAATTATATACCCAATGGTTACTATGCAATAACCAAGAGAATGTGACAGTATAGGTTCATAAAAGAGGCTATTGATAGCTGTTTTTGCAGCACAGTATCAAATTCTTGAAAAACTGCTGGTTGCAACAAGCAATAGGGTACAACCCACTTGAATGTAAGAGTAGCTCATGATATGAGGAACAAACGGTGAATAGATATGAAAATAAAGTACACCCCAAGTGGTGCTAAATTACCATGACCTGCTGACACAGAAACTAGTGTACAGCCAGAGACAGATTACAAACTGGGTAATCTGTTCTCAGACAGCCAGTTCTGGATAGAACTGGTAGAAGGGGAACAGGGTGGTAAGATGAGGTGGTAGAATGAAATTTTTTCCCAGAAATTGAATTGTAACATCCTACTAGTGCCAAATATGTTGATAATAAAAATCACTATTTGATTACTTATTTTGTATCTATTTTGTATGAAATTGTAGCTCAAAAGTCCTTTGGCTCCTTCATGCTCTTGATAGTTTGATATGACTTGTAATGGCTTGATTTTGTGGAGCTAGATGTAATTTGCTCCTACTAGCTCTTTGTTAGCTTGGATATGAAATTTATGGAGCTTTACATAAATTCTTCCATCCTCCATATGTATATAGCATTGATTGCTCAATTCCATCCATCCTCCAACAATAGTCTTATCTTGAATAAGACAACACTACTAATCCAACTTGTTAGTCGCTAAATTTATATGTTAATTACATTATCAAAACTATAGGAGTTACAATATCCCCTTTTTGATGATGAAAACTGATAAATTTGATTGGAAAGATAATATCACTGTAAATAGGAAAAAGTTTATTACTACTGTTGAAGCTCCCCCTATTTACATGCTAATGTGCCAAGAGTGGTTTGAGAGCAAAGTCTCCCCTGTTAAATTCAATCCATGGCAACAAAGAATTTCACAAACATAAATACACAAGTTCGTATATGCAATCAATCCTCAAATATAACATGTACATTTGTAGGTGAGCAACACTTGATAACTCACACAATGTATCTGAACTTATCAACAATGTAGTGTCTGAACATATCAATGTGCTTAACATATGCATGTTTTCATATATGTGTACATATTTGTGACTAAGATATAAGCAAATTTTAGTAGTTTAGACATATACACACATGTATCATAACTGTATGAATCCCAATGAACAATCAACACCAATCAACATATTTCTCCCCCTTTGACATCAGCAAAAATAAGGGGGGAAGCATGCATGGAGGAATAGAGTAGCCTGTCATATGAAAACAACAAGCATGCAACTATAATTATGTAAACAGTAAGCATGGAAATATGTAGCATGATAGCAGTAAGCATAGGAATTGGTAAAGTAAAGCAGAAGTATTAGTTAGTTATTACAGACTAACATGAAAAGTAAATAGTATGAGTGATCAAAGAACAATGAAAGTCTTCTTAGCAAAGGAGTGAGTCCAAGGCCTCTTGCCCTTACCTAAGGTATTCTCTTGTGCCTTAGATGCAACAAAAGTTCCATCATCAAAGTTAGAGGAATCATTAGCAAAAGAAATTTTCTCACTAGTACCAAGAGAACTTACCTTTGTGAAGTACTTGTGACCAATTTCTCACATAATAACCTGAGATTTTTCTTGATTTCAGATAAGTCACTTTGTACAGACTTCTGTAGTTTTTTGAAGTTCTTTAATTGTGTAACTTCCTTCATAATTTAAGTGTACTCTTACCGACTGGCTTTTCCACCAGATTCTACTTCAGAATCTGAAGTTACATCAACAACTCCCTCCTCTTCTTCCTCTAAATCAACTTTCTTCCTTTTTCCACATAGGTAGTTTCCTAAGGTGATCACTCTTCAATCTAGCATCTTTCTCAGATTCAGACTCACCATTCATAATCTTGTTAAAGTTGTGTCTTGAAAGAAACATCCTGTTGATGGTGGCTGACCCAAAATTTTCTTTTCCCAAGGAAGGAGTTTCATTCTCAAGATCAATGCCATAGAAAGTGAACACTTTATTAATAGACAAGGAAAAGCAAGCTATTCACGAGGCATAATCATGGAATTCAAAAAGAAATTTGGCAAATTGAACTCAGTTAGAGTAAGCATAGCATAAAGAAATAGCAAACAGTCCATCTTGATGTGTGAAAGTGTCCTCCTTGAGGCAGAAAATTGAACTGTGCTATTTTTACCAACACATGTGCCCTGGGAGTCATGACATTTAATAGGAAATGAACTCTTACTCTTACCCCAAACAGCAAGAAGAGTGCTTCAAAACTATTCCAGTTGAGTGTTGTAAAATCCTTACTAAAACTCTGAGGGCCAGTGGTAGAAATACCCAAAATGGTTCCCATTAGGGTTTTGTCTAGAGTAATCATGGTCCCTATAACCAGTGAGTAGAGAGTAAGAGAACTCACCTTGATCCGAAGGTTAATATAGAACATAGCAACCAGATTTGGATAAAATCAAATTCTTTTACTGACAAGCTCCTTAAGATGAATTAAATCAAAGCACTCATCTAGAAGGTAATTTGAAATAGAGGTGAAATCCACATACCTTTCAATGATACAAGGACCATTGTAGAATTTCTTGTAGAATCTGGTCTCACAAATTTGGTAGATCTGTTCTTCTTTAGTGAGATTCACACTACCTTCCTTAAATTTTTTTTCTTTGCACCATGCTTTTTACGATGATCCTCAAGAGAACAGGTGTATGAAGGCAAGGCCTTAGAGAAACAATTGCCTTGTTCTTCTTCCTGTTGATAACTGTGATGAAGAGATGCATATTCTCTTCGTTGAGACCAGATCGGATCGGGCGAGGCCCAGACATGGTAGAGAAGAAGGATTTGGTGATATCAGAAGATGAAATAATGGAGAATTAGGTTTTTCTTTGGCAAAGGAAGTAACCACATGAACAGTTTATGAAGGGTGATGGACGAAATAAATATGAGATAGTAGGTGTGGTCCACAACAGCTTTTGACTAAGAAAAGAATTAAGTCAAAAAATATGTAGCAAAGATATAATGTACCCCGGTTGTAGGATCCATTAGTAGAATGCATAAAATCACAATAACTTAAAAAGAAGTTAGCAATAAGAATTATTCTATTATGCAAATGCCCAAATTTTTGCAAATATTACAAAATTGTTCAACAGGCAAGGGTTTAGTAAAAATATCAGCAAGTTGATTGTGAGTGTCAATAAATTCTAATAGGATATTTTCAAATTCAGTATAATCTTTTAAAAAGTGATGTCTCACATCTATGTGCTTAGTGCGAGAATGTAAACTAAAATTTTTGGGTAAGTTAATTACACTAGTATTGTCGCATAATATACTAGTTATCAAATTGGATATCATAGTCTTGCAAACTTTGCCTCATCCACAAAATTTCTGCACAACATAATCCAGCAGCAATATACTCCGCCTCTGTTGTAAAAAGTGTAATACAATTTTGTTTCTTACTAAATCAAGATACAAGAGAATGGCCAAGAAATTGACATTGACACGTTTCACTTATACTCTTCCTATCAGTCGTACTTCTGGCAAAATTTGCATCACTATATCCCAATAGATAAAAACTAGTAGGATAAAATAGACCGAAGTTTAAAGTACCTTTAGCATATCTAATAAATTTTTTTACAGCATGTAGATGTGATTCCTTAGGTGAAACTTGAAAGTGTGCACACAAACAAACATAAAACATTCTATCAGATGTACTAGCAATTAGATAAAATAGACTATCAATCAAACCTCTGTAGAGTTTTTCATCTACATTCTTACCATTTGCATCCTTGTCAAGTTTGGTTAAAGTACTCATTGGAGCAGCCGTCTCCTTTGAGTTCTCTAACTTAAACTTCTTCACAAGTTCATGAGCGTATTTTCCTTGGTTGATGAAAGTTTCATTCTTCCCTTGTTTAATTTGCAATCCAAGAAAAAAATTGAGTTCTCCCATGAGACTTATTTCAAATTCTTGTTGCATTTTGGTAGAAAAATCTTCCCATAAAACTTCATTATCAGCACCAAAAATAATATCATCAACATGGACTTGAACTAACAATATATCTTGGTTAACATGTTTGATAAACAAAGTAGTATCAATCATTCCTTTAGAAAAATCATTTTAATAAGAAACTTTGATACCAAGCACGAGGTGCTTGTTTTAGACCATATAAGCCTTTTTCAATTTGAAAATATGATCTGAAAAATCACAATCTTTAAAACCTGGAGGTTGTTTAACATAAACTTTCTCATTAAGAAATCATTTAAGAAAGCACTTGTAGGTTGTCTAAAAATAACTGAAGACAAAATCTCAGATGCAAACCTCGCAGATGCAGAGGTTGCGTTCTAGCACCAGATGCAAGACTCATGCCAAACGCGAGGGTCGCGTCTCAATCCAAACATAGACCTCGCGTTTTTTGTCAAACGCTGAGGTCGCGTTCCAACCTCAGACGTGAACCTTACATTCTCTGTCACATGTGATGGTCGTACTGCTCTTTGAGACGTAGAACTCAGAGTCACATTTTAACATTAAAATGCGAGCCGTGTAGCTTCGCATTTTCAAGATAAATGCAAGCCAGTGTAGCTTCGCGTTTCAACTTCAATGCGAGCCTGTGAGTTCCGCATTTCACCACAGATGCAAGACTGTGAGCTCCGTGTCTCATTATCAGAGTGAGGTCCACGTCCAGTGCGAGACCCCTGTTTCTGCTGTAATCGACAGCCACAAACTTGGTCAGTTACATCCCATTTTCTAACTTCCTATTATGGAGAGATTTAAGGGGTTGGTTACAACCTCTCCCACTATGGAGAGATTTAAGGGGTTGGTTACACTCCGGAATCCTTTATAAATAGTTATGAATATCTAGAAAAAAAAGGGAGGAGTTCTGGAGGAGGAACTCAAGAAGTCATAGGCCAGAGGAGGAGAATCTCTAAAAGGCATACTTGATGCTTGATGCTTGAAGCGGATAGCTACAGAAGGCTGAAAGCTAAGTATAAGACTATTGAACACATATTGTATTGAAAGAGAATACTCTTTATAAACTTGCTGAGTTCAAGTTGAGTAAATCTCTTTGAGATTTTAGCCACTGATTAAGGTTTCATACCTGACCAATGCGCTTCCAATGAGAGCAAGAAGATCTGAAGATCAAGCATCCAATTTGGCTCCTCAACAGAGAACAAGAATCTCTCTGCATCACTACATGAAGAACCCAGCATTAAACAAAGGGGAGATCCAACCACTCTTCCCTCTTTTATAATCTGATTATTGATGCATTGTAATTTTCTTTACAATCAAATAAAGAATTTATATATCTTTAATTTTCTGAGGAAACAAAAGATGGCGACTCCGCAGGGGACCGTTTTCTCTACCAATGAGAAAGCTGTAGCGCAAACCGACCTCAAGTTTCTCAGATCAACTGTCGAATCGTTCATTGTCGAATTCGACCAAGAGAAGTTTGAACAACTTCTCTCCTCGGGCTCCATTAGCCCCAAGGTCTCAAGAGAGACTCGTTCTCAATTTTTTTCGGAGACTTCTCAAAGAGAAGCTCATACGCTTTTTGACAAAGAAAGTGGCTCAACCTCTCTTGAGATTCTGACAACCTCCCGTGGAGCCAACATGGTTTGTGACAATGTCTCTCAAGAGACCCGCAAGGCCAATGTCTTGGCTCATGGCCAACATAGTGGCGGAGGCCAATCTCACCGCCAAACTCCTCTTAAGGCTCAGCAAACTCAGTTTGCAGGGGGTTCGCATTAACTCCTGCGAGCCAAGCGGATTGCTGATCGTCGACGAGGACATCGAGCTCGCCATCAATAAACAAAAGCTGAAGATAATGTTGTTGGCACTAACGCGAAGCTCGTGTTTAACCCTGCATTTCTGTGATAAAACATGATGCTCGCGTTCATGAGCTGTGTGTTTCAGCACCAAAACGTGAAGCTAGTGTTCAGCCTCAAGTTGTGTCAAAAAGCGAGATTTGCGTCTCACTTCAAGAACGTGAGACCCGCATTCAGCCTAAGTCTGTGCCAGAACGCGACCTTCACATTCAATTCTAAAACGCTAGAATTGCGTTTAGCGACGCGAAGTTCGCGCCCAGCCCCAAGAGGCTAAGTTCAAATGTGAACTGAGAAGCTCTACCCCCATGGATTCGAGATTAGTTCTTCAGATACCCCTGCAATTGATCTGAGGGACTTCTTGGTGAGAAAGAATAGTGCTCATCAAATAGCTCCTCAGTATCATTGCGAGTAGTTCATCTCGGCGGTGCTCTTTGATTGTCACTGCAACTTTCAGATGACTGAGCCGTCCGTTTTTAGCCTATTGTCAAAGGCTTCAAACTCAAACTCCTCCAAGAGACGATGATCTGCATGAAGATGTTATTCTCCGACGTTAAGTACCCGGAGATGACTTCCAACATGGTGGGTCCAAGCGCCACACCAAGCAAGTCAAAAGGGAAGCAACTTGCCCTTAGTTCTAAGGAGTCGGATACTGAATGTTTCTCAGGCTTGAAAGAAATACTGATCGAGCCTAAAGAAATTTACCGACGTACTCGAATCTGAAGTGGAATAATTGCCCCAATTGACTACAATTTGCTGGCTAGAGGGATTGAAACAGACGATGAGCACTTCGTCATCGTGGGATCCCATTCATCTAACTCTTATAGGGAGACAGAAGCCTTCGTATATATGGCTGATATTCCAGAAGAGATAGCCCGAAAATTTAAGAAGTAAGCTCGAGTGCAACGGTGCAGCACGAGATGCTTCAAGCCAAACAAGAGTTTATCAACAATCTCAAGAAGATGATAGCTCTTTTGCTTAAAAAGTCAAAAAAGAAGATAAAGAGTCCGAAGGCTAAAGCTTATTCTCGCAAAAGCAAGGGTAAAAATGAAGGTGAAAACTCTACCTCCGAACATTCTGATGGCAATAAGAACAACTTTGAATTTGAAAATCCTAAGTCTTCTTCTTTTGAAGAACCAGAAAATTCAAAAGATAATCATGCCAAGAAAATGATTGAGCTTGAGAAATGCTTGGAGGCGATCTCAAATCGAAGTAATTTTCAAGAAGTAGGGGTGGTCAGACCATACCCGGTCAAGTTAGATTCAGCTCCCTATCCTCCCAGGTTCGAGGCACCGAATCTGCACGCCTCGACGATAAAGGTTCGCTGAACCAACATATGTACTACTTCAAATTCAAAATAGGGAATGTAGTATCAAATGATGCCATCATTGATCGTTTATTCATCGGTATCCTCAAGGTGGTTGTCTTTGAATGGTTCATGAAGCTTCTTGCTAGCTCAATCAAGAAATGGGCTGACCTCAAGAAGCTTTTCCTGGCGCAATTCTTCGAAGATGACATCAAAGTATCCGTGTCAACTCTCCTTGCTACAAAGCAAAAGAAAGGAGAGTCAATCAAAGCATTTGTGGAGAGATTTCGGAGTATGGCGCTCCGATATCCATGTGGCATGTTACAGTCTACACTGATAAAGACTTGTCACTATAACTTGCAAACCACACTCCTAACTCAAATAGGAGTAACTTAAAGTCGCACTTGGAAGCAACTTGTCTTACAAGATGAATAAGCAGAAGGCATAGTTGCAAGAGTAAACTAGGAAGATTACAAGAGCATGTAGCATTGATTCTACTGGGCAATAAGGTGGTCCAACTTCTACGACTGCCACATTCAACTGTTACCTCTGAACAGTCTAAATCATTCCATCAGTATTTGTCATCCCCATGGAATAAAACCCCCATGGAAGTACATCATGTACTACTCCAAATAAAAAAGTACTATCCCTGATCAAGTTCAATAATACACCTCTGATCAAAGAAGTACTCACATGGAATGATAATTTCCCTGTAAGTTTCTCATGGAGTTCAACTTCTTTAATCTCAAGTAAGATTTTTGAAGTTATCTGTGGAACAACAATCTGACGCCTCCGACGGCTAAGGATAGGGGAAAAAGTTGGCTTCTAAGCCCAACAAAAAATCCTCGACAACTCATCATGCTGAGGAGAATAGCATGGCTAGCCCAACTCAAACGATAGTTGGTAAAGGTATACCAAATCTGTTAAAAGCTGAGAGTTTGCTAAAAATCCTATGGGACCTGATCCCAACTTCTCTTCCAAAATCTCTTACCAATTCCCTTCCATGAAACGGTAGGATCACAAAAAGCTATATTCATTTCCTCAGCGAAATGATTACAGATCGAACCTATCACGTTAACATTACACATCTAACAGTAAGACTTTGATGTATCCCCAATGGATAAAATCTCAACTTTTCATTCTCCTCAATAGAATGGCAGGTCCACAAAACTTGCTCAAATCGGAAGACAAATCCTTATCAACTTAACATCACAATTCTGACCAAATTTTCTCAAATCGTAAGACTAATCCCGATCAAGTTAACATCACACCTCTAATCAAACTTGCTTTACTTAAATAGCATTCATTTCATTGTTAAGTTAACATTACACTTATAATAATGATCTCCTCAATTTTCTCAGTGAAAAAGAGACCTTTCAATGCTAAGTTAATATCACACCTCTAGCATTCATTTCATTGTTAAGTTAATATTACACCTATGACAATGATCTCGTGATTTCCCCAGCGAAATTAAGACTTTAAAATTCTAAGTTAATATCACACCTCTAGCATTCATTTCATTGTTAAGTTAATACTACACCTATGACAATGATCTTCTCTCGATTTTCTCAGCAAAACTGAGACTTTCAAATGCTAACTTAAACATCACACCTCTAGCATTCATTTCACTGTCAAGTTAATACTATATCTATGACAGTGATATTCTCAGTTTGCTTAATGAAAATGAGACCTTCTTGGTGCTAAGTTAATATCATACCTCTAGCACACATCCTTGTCAAGTTAACATCACTACTCTGACAATTCAATTTGCTCAAATCGCAAAAATAACCCATCACGCTAACATATAACTCTGACGGTAAAAACTCTATGGATCCTTAACAAATCCAATCCCGCTTGTCATTCTCATAGTAGGTCCACTTAAATTGCGTAGATCACAAAATCAATCGTTGTTATGTTAATATCACACCTCTAACAGTAAACTTCCATTCCCAGCAGAGTTCTAGTCATGTTAATACTAAACCTCTAACGATAGACTCTGGCATAATCCCCAGCGGATCAAACTCCACTCGTTATTCTCATTAGTAGAATAGCGAATCCACAAAACTTGTTAAAATCATAAGTCCAGATCTCAATGTCAAGTTAACATCACTCCTATGAAAGTAACCCTTTCAAATTACCCCATTGGAGTTATTTAATTTGCTAAGTTAATATCACACCTCTGATAATTAAAACTCTTTACTTTACTCAATCTAGTTTTCTAGTGAAAAAGGAAACATATATGATTCAAGAAGCTTTGAGTGTGACCTTCACATCTCAAGCACAGAGCCGCATCTCAAACATCAAGCTAGAGTCGCGTCTCAACATCAAATGAAGATCACGTCTTTTGGAGTTCGACATCAGCACTCAATGAGAGGCACGTTCAATGCGACATTGGCGAGACTCACGTCCTCTCCCTAATACATATGTCTCTACTGCTACAATCAGTTCAACAGTACCTGACAAAGGTAATTGACAACTCTACCAGTTCAACAGTACACCGACAACTAAATTAGAGCTCAAATAAATTCCAAACTGTGTATCTAGATACTTATAATGATCTTCTCTGGAGGTTTCAAGCAGTTCAACAGTACACTCACAAAGACCAGATACCAGACAAGATCAAGCTCAGGACATCTCAAAAGATTGTCAGTCCAATCATGAGAGTCCAAATCAACATGAAGTCCAAAGTATTCTGAAATCCATCCCAGTCAACTGTGGAGTTTTAGAAACTTTGGAGGAAGTTCTGCAGGTTGTCTAAAAATTACTAAAGACAAAGCCTCAGTTGTGAACCTCGTAGACGCGGAGGTCACATCCAGCCTCAGACGCAGGCCTCATGCCAAACGCGAGGGTCACATCTCAATCCAAACATGAACCTCGCATCCTTTGTCAAACTCGGAGAACGTGTTCCAACGTCAGACGCGAATCTCGTATTCTCTGCCAAACGCGATGGTCATGTTGTTCTTTGAGACAGGCCTAAGGGTCACGTTTTAACATTAAAACATGAGCATGTGTAGCTTCGCATTTTCAATATAAATGCAAGCATGTCTAGCTTCATGTTTCAACTTTAATGAGAACCTGTGAGTACCACATTCCAACACAGATGCGAGCTTGTGAGCTCCGTATCTCAACATTAGAGCGAGATCCGATTCCAACGTGAGACCCGCGTTTCTACTGTAACTGACGGCCACAAACTTGGTCAGTTACACCCTATTTTCTCTCTGCATAATAGGAAATAACTTCTAATTATAGAGAGATTTAAGGGGTTGGTTACAATCTCTCCCATTATGGAGAGATTTAAGCGGTTGGTTATATTCCAGAATCCTCTATAAATAGCTATGAATAGCTAGGGAAAAAGGGGAGTTGAGTTCTAGAGGAGGAACTCAAGAAGCCATAGGCCAGAAGAGAAGAATCCCTAAAAGGCATACTTGATGCTTGATGCTTGAAGCTGGATAACTACTGAACGCTGAAAGCTACGTACAAGACTGCTGAACGCACATTATGTTGAAAGAGAATACTCTTTATAAACTTACTGAGTTCAAGTTGAGTTTTTAATCTCTTTGAGATTTTAGCCACCGATTGAGGTATCATACCTGACCAGTGCGCTTCCAACGAGAGCAAGAAGATCTGAAGATCAAGATTCTAGTTTGGCTCGTTAATAAAGAATAAGAATCACTCTCTACCGCTGCACGAACTCAGAATTAGACAAAGAAGAGATATAATTATTCTTCCCTCTTTTATAATCAGATTATTGAACCTTTGTAATTTTCTTTACAATTAAATAAAGAATTTACACGCCTTTAATTTTTCGAGGAAACAACACTTTTGACATCCATTTGAAAGAATCAAAAGTTTTTAAAACTTGCATAGGTTAGAAGCATACGGATCGCTTCTAATCTAGTAACAGGAGCAAATGTCTCATCAAAATCTATTCCCTCCTCTTGATTTTATTCTTGGGCAACAAGTCTAGCTTTATTTCTAGTAACAATGCCACTCTCATCTAGCTTGTTACGGAAAACCTATTTGGTGCCAATGACAGAGCAATCTTTGGGTCTTAGTACAAGATCCCAAACATTATTTTTATCAAAGTTATTCAACTCCTATTGCATGGCTAAAAACCAAAACTCACCATTCAAAACTTCATTAATATTTTGAGGCTTAATATGAGATAGAAAAACTAAATGAGAACATTCACTATGAGCTTGAGAACGCGTTTTTACCCCTTCTGATACATCACCTATAATCAAGGCAGTTGGATGATTTTTAATGGTCTTCCAAGACTCAAGCAGCTTTAGATGAGATGTATTTAGAGTATCAATATGCTCTAAGGTCTCATATTTCTGTTCATTAGAAATTTGTTTACTGCTGGTAGGATCAGATTCCTACTGGTAGGATCAATTCTACCAGGGTCTTCAGAACCTGAAATATCTACATCTTCAATAATTATAAGTTTTAGTCTCATTAAAACTTACATGCGTAGATTCCTCAACATTTAGTGAGCATTTATTAAACACTTTATAAGCTTTGCTAGTAGAGGATAGACAAGAAATATACCTTCATCCGACTTGTTATCAAATTTACCCAAATTATCTTTAGTATTAAGAATAAAACACTTACATCCAAAAACTTTAAAATAAAAAATATTTGGGGTTTTTCCAAAGAAAAATTCATAAGGAGTCTTTTTCAAAATAGGACAAAATTCAAAACATAGCAAGCGGTGTTAACCGCTTTCGCCCAAAAATATTTTGGTAAAACAAAAGAGTTTAACATAATATGTACCATTTTGTTGTGGTGTTCTTGGTGCTGAAAAAGTATGTGCATGCCATGATCGAGACAAAACTCAATGAAATTCTCGTTTTCAAATTCACCTTCATTATCACTACAAATTTTGATAATAAAAAAGCCAATTTCCTTTTCCACTTTTTTGCAAAAATATTTAAAGAGACTGAAAGCTTCACTTTTATGCGTCAAAAACAAAACCCATGCAAAACGAGAAAAATCATCAACAAAAATAAAAGCATAATATTTCTCATTCAAATTAGAAGTACTCATAGGACCAAATAAGTCCATATGCAAAAGTTGCAAGGGTTTAAAAGTTGATACCTCACTTAATGAATGAAAAGAACTTTTGACTTGCTTCTTCTTTTAACATTCATCATAAGTTACCTCTTTGGGATTCTTCAATATGGGAAGTCCTCATACAAACCCTTTGTTAGACAATCTTGATATAAAATCAAAATTAGCATGTCCAAGTCTTTTATTTCATAACCAAGGACATCTTCTAAAGCGGCTAAACACTTGACACTTTAGTTAGTTAAATCAATAATAACAATAGTATAAACATTTCTATTTCTAAGCGCATCAAATAAAAGATTTTCTTCACAATCAATGATAATGCATTTGCTTCGTCTAAAAATGACATTCATACATTTATCACATAATTGGCTAATGCTAATAAGATTAGCTTTCAAACCATCCACAAGCAACACATTCTCAAGAATAGGAAAAGATTTTTTACCAATAGTTTTGATGCCAATGATTTTACCTTTATCATCATCTCTTAAGGTAACCGTGCCAACTTTACAACTTGATAGGGTTGCAAAAAGATTTAGATCTCCCATCATTTGTCTTGAACAATCACTATCAAGATACCATTTCCTTCTACGTTGAGGAAGGTTGGATACCTACAAGAGAATTTTGAGATATAATTTTAGGTACCCAATGGCTTTTGGGTCCTTGAATATTAGTATCTTGTTTTGGCACCCATTTAAGATATATCATGGCATGAAAATAAAACATGAAGTGCTAACATTACCTCTCTTCATACAATAAGTGCAAATAATATTTGAAGCATTGTTGTGATATGAATGATAATGAAAATCATGATATCTACAATGGTAGGATGACATTCTGCCAGTCTGTTGTTGGTAGGATGGTTCATACCAAGACCTGTTCTGATTCTACCAGTATGATTTTGCAAATAAGCAGCACTAGAAGTGGAAGCAACAACAGTAAATCTTTTCAAATGGATCTTTAAATCATAATTTTCAGTTTGAAGCTCTAAAACTTAACATGCAATTCAATTTTTTCTCTCAAAAAATTTTCATAAATAGATGGACAAGATGCATGTTCATTTTTCAAAGTAGTAAAACCTTTTGAAAGATTTTTGCAGTCTCCAACTAGCTCAATATAGGCATTTTCTATTTCTTCAAAAGTAATATAGTCATCAAGCGTTACCTGTTCGTTGTCCACCATGAAGCATAAGTTCCCATTTGAGATGCTCAAATTAGCTTCATCTTTTTCTTCATTTACAGAATCACTTGGTTTCGATTCATCCTATCCAACATACAAGGCTTTCTTCTTCTTGAAGAACTTTTTAGCTTTTCCTTTCAAGTTGGGACAATCTTTCTTAATGTGACCGGGCTTATTGCATTCATAGCAATTTGTAGATCCTATCTCATCTTTTCTTCCGTTTGGTCTTTGGAAGTTCCTCCTTTTGTTGAATTTCTTTCTCATCATTTTGTCAGCCCTTTTGATGACAAAGGCAAGATCATCATCTTCATTTGTGTTTTCTTCACTTGAAGATTTATCTTATATTCCCTTGAGAGCTATACCTTTTTTTTTCAATTGTGTGGCATCATCTTGCTGTCTCTTCTTTTGAAGATTCATCTTGATCTTCGCATTCTTTAAAAATCCCATTAATTCTTGGAAAGAAAGAGTGTTGATATCCTTGTAGATCTCATAGGATTGATGATGCTATTGTATTTCATGGGTAGAAATCTCAACACTTTATTGTTCATTTCAAAACAAGTAATGACTTATCCAAGAGATTGGAGATTGTTGGTGACGCTTTTGAACCTATTAAGAAATTCATCAATAGACCCATTAGGTAACAATCGAATAGATTCAAATTCTTGAGTAAGTATATATATTTTACTATTCTTGATTTCATTAGTCCCCTCATGGGTAACTTCAAGATAATTCTATATTTCTTTAGCACATATACTATTCATGATTTCATGAAATTCATTGCAAGATAAACCATTTGTAATGCAATTAATAGCTTTAGAATTTAAGTTAGAAAAAGAAAAATCCTTCTCATCCCATTCGGATCGGGATTTAGGAACCTTCTTACTATCGACCTCTATGGTAGGAGAGGTGTAACCATCTTCAATCATGCCCCAAAATTTTCAGTCAATAGATTAAATATGAATCCTCATGCATGCTTTCCAATATGCATAATTAGTACCATTAAATAGTGGAGGTCTATTGTTGGATTTTCTCTCGGATAGAATAAGATCATTAGTGAAAGCCATAGTATCGATCTCTAGGATGTAAAGCCTAAAAAAAGAGTACCAATGCTCTGATACCAATTGTTAGACCCTAGAAGTAGGTGAATAGGGTCAAGGGTAATTAAAAATTAACACATAATAATAAAACAGTAAAATAATTTAGACTAGTAGGATCACCCAGTCTGCTGGTAAGATAACACAGTCTGATGGTAGGATAGTACAATCTGGTGGTAAGTGCAACAGAGAACTGAAAACAACAGTATAGCAGAAAGTAAATATAACTCAGCATATGATCAACCAGAATAAGAAACAAGCATCAAAAAAAAATTTTAGGGTGGTTCGGGAAACGCTCCTGCATCCACCACCTAGAGGTTTCCACTCTAGAATTTACAAATCCACTATAAAGCTTCTCCTTGAAGTAAGGATTACAACCACCAAGACTCTTCCTTGAGCTTAGATTTTCACACCACCAAAATACTACTTGATCTTGGATTTACAACAACCAAGATACTTATGGATTTTACATACCACCAAGATGCTACCTGATCTTGGATTTGCAACCACCAAGATACTTACCAATCTTGGATTTTACACACCACCTCTTCCTTGTGGCAAACAACAATGAAGATGACAATAAGGTTTGTTCTCAAATAGAATAAAGAGAACCAATATAAGCTCAATGAACAAATCAAGATAGATGTTACAATCAGAGATTCAGATGGTACAATTGGAGACGCTTTGCAAACATATAGTGCTAAATATTATCAACAATAAATTGGCACAAGGAATCTAAAAATAGTAGCAATGAGAATCTAGAGTGAGTATAAAAGTTAATGCAAAGATTCCCAAATAAATAGAGAATTAATTAATGAAATCCTCTTGTATTGAATACTAGAGAATATTTCTGAAGATGAGAACTTGAATAGGAATAATTGGCTCAACTACTGGAGATCTGAAAATTTAAGAATGAAGGTAGAAGAGCTCAGTTTTGCTTTTCTAAAAATTCTGGTGGAGTTGTCTCTTTCTTTTTTTTTTTTTTTTTTTTGCTTTCTTCTGTAATGAATGAATGAAGGTGCATATAAACAATAAGAAATCAATAGTTTTATTTCACCCATTGGAGAGAAGAGAAGTAAGAATTTTTCCTGTTACAAAGCATTAAATGCAGTTGCAGGAAAAGATTTCAATGCTGTGAACAGATCTGAGCATTAAATGTCCTGCTGCAGTTCTAACATGAAAGAAGAATGAGCAACTGTAAGATGAAGAGAAGGAGAGCTAATTTTCTCCAAAATTATATACCCAATGGTTACTGTGCAATAGCTAAGAGAATGTGATAGTATAGGTTCAGAAAAGAGGCTATTGATAGCTGGTTTTGGAGCACAGTCTCAAATCCCTAAAAAACTGCTGGCTGTAAAAAGCAACAGGGTACAACCCACTTGAATGTAAGAGTCAGCTCAAGATATGGGGAACAAAAGGTGAATATATATGAAAATAAAGTACATCCCAAGTGGTGCTAGATGACCATGACCTGCTGACATAGAAACCAGTGCACAACCAGAGACAGAATAAAAATTGGGTAATTTGTTCTTATACAGCATGATCTGACAGAAATGGTAGACGGGGAACATGGTGGTAGGATGAGGTGGTAGAATGAAATTTCTTCCCAGAAATTAAATTGTAACATCCTACTAGTGCAAATATGTTGATAATAAAAATCACTATCTGATTACTTACATTGTATCTATTTTGTATGAAATTGTAGCTCAAAAGTCCTTTCGCTCCTTCATGCTCTTGAGAGCTTGATATGACTTGTAATGGCCTGATCTTGTAAAACTAGATCTAATTTTCTCCTAGTAGCTCTTTGTTAGCTTGAATATGAAATTTGTGGAGCTTTATGTAAGTTCACCTAGAGGGGAGGTGAATAGGTGATGGCTAATCTAATGGTCACTAAATGCCAAATAATGCGGAATAAAAACTATAATGACCTAAACAAAACTATTACACTAAACACCACGTATAATACAAGAGTGTTGCCGAATTCCCCGTGAAGGGCTCTGGACAAACTCCTCTAGATTCCCCTAGATAAGGGTTGAGGTGCTGCGTTGGCTCTCTTGGTTGAATACAAGTGTTAGCAAACAATCACACGCATGTATATCAATGAGCACAAATGAATATATCAAGCATATAAAGATAGACAATAATGGAATGTAAGATATAAAGGAGATAGAAAGAGAGAATGAGCAATTGCAAACACAAGGGTATGTTTCGAGGTTCGAGCACACTTGCTCTACATCCCCGCCTTCGACACACGAAGGATTTCCACTATGCTCGATCCCAATGGATCTCTCCTTGGTGCCGCAACACCTACAATCCCTCGGACTCCCTAGTCCCGTACACACGCAAGCCCACCGGCTCGCCGAGGCCGCACCTCAAACACGGAGTTCGCACCCGAACTCGAAACAACGCGGACACACACGTCCGCCTCCTCAAAGTACAAGAAATGATCTCTTGGTGATCTAAACACTCTGATCACCAATAAACACTCTCACAAAAACACTCCTCTAGAATGAATAGCTCAATGGGTTGCTCAAGTGTTTGTGAGAAAAACAAGGATGAGAGTGGTGGAGGAAAACTCAAAGAAATCACTTTTACACTCTTGATAAATCTCTCCTTTTGATTGAAAATATTTTCTCTAAATCAAGTGGAGGAAAACCTCTAAATGGTTCAGAAAAAACTGGTGAAAACCCACTAGAAAATCTTGGTGAAAAATAATGCCCAAACCCCCAAATTTATAGGGCTAGAAAAACTAGCCGTTGGAGGTCTGTCAGGCCTAACGGTCGACCGGCCGGTCGACCGCCAACGGTCAAAAATCCGACCGTTGGAGCCTCCGGTCGACCGCCCGGTCGACCCAAAAGAACAGAGAGCACTGCTCTCAGTTCCGGCGACTGGGTCGGCAGACCGGCCATCTGCCAGGTCAAGCGTGCACGTCTGTGCACGTCGGTTGACCGAGCCGGTCAACCGACTTCAGCCCTAGTCGACTTGGTAGGTCGACTAGTCGACTTGGCTGAAGCCTGGAACAGAAAATCTGGGATTAAAACTTGGTCTTTTTGATTGAAATAAAATCCCATAAATACTTAGAAAATCTACAAAAATAGTTTTACCATTATACTTTGATAAACAAACATGCTTGCACAAAATCAAGGCATGTTATAAAAGATTTGGACTATTTTTGTATGTTGGAAATATTGGCTCAATTGAAAACTTGTATTTTTTCTAAAACTTGTTTTCCAAACTTCTTTATGATACAAAAACAAGATATTTTGAATTCATTAAAGCATAGTGTGTATGGATATGATCCACTACACAATTAAGATGAAATATCTATGTTTTTGGCATTAAGCTCTAAATATGGTTTTGGATAAAAGACATGCATATAAGAAATTCCAAAAACCAAAAAGTATTTTTCCAAAATGAAAGTCTTTTCTAAATCTGAAAATTCTTTTATGAAAAGACAACTAAATCAAGAGTGTGTGTGTGTGTGATATATACTTGAGCAATCCACCAACTATTCTATCCTTTACATTTTATCTAAAAACAAAAATCTTATACCTAGACACAAGTCTTGATCTTGAAGTCTTCCCTTGAAGTCTTCTCATCTTCTTGACTTGGTCCAAACACGATCTAACGAGCTCAACTTTTGATGTGGTCTTGATGCATAAGCTCGTGAATCAACCGGTGCTAGCTCCAAAATATGATTTTAAATCCTTTGTTGAAGCTCCACACCTACTAAGATCTTGATAACAAATCTGTCACTAATTAAACACAAAATCATTAGTACTATAACTACATGAGTTAATCATCGTCAAAACTAGAGTGATGGGCCTTTGGGCCAACAATCTCCCCCTTTTTGATGATGACAAAACTCATGAAGTTATATATGCATGGATTAAAGTAAAGCTTCAAAGAAGCTCCCCCATAACTCATGCATAACACAAAATAATAAATATATGCAATAAAGCTCACAAACATGTATGCCAATGAATCGAGATTCAACAAAATAAATCTTTATCTCCTATTTGCAAAACAAAACATATATGCATAAACATAAATATTACTCAACATGCATATAACTCTCAAATTCTTCTCCCCCTTTTTGTCAATCATCAACAAAGGGGTTAAAGTAAAACAAAATCATCAAATTTTTCTCCCCCTTTTTGTCCGAAACAAAGAACCAAAGAAGGGGTAAACCAAATCAATCAAGAAAGGTTATATGTGATATACATTCATGAAGAGGAAGACGCTAAGTTAGCTTCCCTACACATATGCATTACATGAAGAAGGGATGACAAGCCCCAATTCACATAACACATATTATGTAATGCATAAGAGGAGATGTGAAGCTCCCCCTACACACGTGTACCACATAAAGAAGAGTTGTCAAGCTCCTCAATATACAATACACTCAACATGAATCTATATGTAGAAGAGATGTTAAGCTCTCCTTGCATATAGGCAATACAAATCAAAAATTTTGAATTTTTCCTATAACACAAAATTTTGAATTCTCTCAATAAAACAAAATTTGAATTTTGATATCAAATTTGAAAATGATCAATCATATTGATACCAATTTAAAGACAAATGCATAAGCTTGAAAAATAAGATTTGAATTAAGCTTAGCATTAACAAACTTTGTGCTTTAAATATGTAAAACAATTTTAACTCAAGCACAAATACAAAACATATATATGTATGAAAAATGAGTACAATTGAAATTGATACATACATATATAAGAGAACAAAATATGAGTATATACGAAAATAGAATCAAATTGATACCAATTGAAAATATCCAATGATACCAATTGAAAATTAAGCTTAAGTGTATACATCATATAATCTACCACATGAAGAACTCGAACTAGTGAAATGAAAATGTTTGAAAACTAGTACGGAATCCTTCAATCAAGGAATAAAATAAAAATGGAAATAAAGCTTAATATTCCTTTAAATGAGACAATATGAAAATCATCATAAATTTTGAAAACATGAAAATCACCACAAAATTTTTTTTTAAAAAAAATTATATTTCAAGGTATATGTATGTTTTGACAACACAAGAAGTATACATACATATCCCTAAACACAATTGAGTCATATATATATATATATATATATTTGCATGAAAGGCAAATGACTCAAGAGGTATACATGTATATCTTAAAGTTTGGCAAAATAAACATATACATGAAATGAAAACACATGATCATAAAATAAATCCAAAGAGGGAATACAAGTTTAAAAATGTAGGATTATCAAAACTAGGCTATACTAGCACACCAAATAGGCACAAATAAGCAATCAAACCCAACCATATATAGATTTATTTGTGACCCATAATATATACAAGTATAAATCCTAGTGTTGACACAAACTAACATTTAAACTAATATTCAATTCATGAAGCATCAAATCTTGAGAATACAAAAGAATTTATCCATATGATTAAAAATAGGATCATGTGTATAACTTATAAACTAATTGAAGAATAAATAACTAGTATAAAATAGTTTTTGAACAACTAGTTAAAAATCCTTCAAATACATCAAATCATATATTTTTCATAAAACATAACTAAGTACATAAAGATTTAATCACTCATGGTCTATAAAGCTCAAAATGATCATGAAGCTAAGTCATGAAATAATAAATGAAGATGTGAATGTTAAAAGATCATGTAAATAGCATTTTTATGAAAATAGTCATTTAAGCTCAAAAAGATCATAAGTCACATTTTTAACAAAACAAAAACATGAAAAATTATTTTTCATAAAACATTAGTCTTCATGGTATATGTATGATTTATCTAAAGCTAACAATACACATACATATCCCAAACATAAAAGAGTCTATCAAATGTATTTGCATGAAGGCAAGAGACTCACGGGTATACATGTATATTTATTAGATTTGAATTAGAAATACATATACATGAAGTAAAATCATAAAATTTGGCAAAGCATGTATAAATGAGAGAATCATCAAAACTAGTCTATACATGTGCATATAGTGGGTACAAATGAGCATGAAGTGCAATCATATATAAAACAAATGTGGCTCACTATTTGTACATGTATAATACAAGTTTTGATATAAACTACATCTAAGCATGTTTTTACCACATGAAGCACATTAAATCATAAAACATGAACATGCTATGAATATTATGAATGAACAAGCATGAACATAAATGAAATAGGAGTTTAGAGATTGTTACCAACTCCAAAGCTCCAAATATGGTGGTCATCCCACCAAAATCTCCTTGATAGCGGTGCTCCAAATATGTGTCCTTTTAGTTCAAGTGCACCCACCATCAAGGCACCAATCCTCTCACGTCGTATGAGAGCCCTCACCTACATCAAATACACAAGGTGGGGGTTTTGGTACCCATATTTTCTTGGGTCATTTGGGGTTAGTCTTGTAAGGAACCCAAAAACTTTTATTAGCAAAATTAAAATGATTTAACCTATCATAACAAAATTTTGCTAAATGGCATTTGTGGCCATAATGTGTACATGTGTACACCTTAGTATGCTTATGTGTAGGAGTGTGATCATGACGTGCAACATGAGCATATGCATGATGATGTTGTGCATGAATGTGTGGAGTTTGTTTCTTTGAAAACATTGACTCCAACCTAGTATGGTTAAATGTACAAGAGTTCAAAGTTGAACTCAAACAATCCATTTTATTTTTCAAATCTTTAATCTCATTAGTGGTGGCATGTAAAGCATGATGAGATAAAGAATCATTTTTCTTTTTCTTTTAGAAACAAAATCTTTTCATTTTCAAAAACTTTTCTTTTCAAAGATTTATTTTCTTGAAAAATAACTTCTCTTTGTTTTCCACCAAATCAATTTTATCCTTCAAAACAGTGTTCCCTTCACATAAATCATTTAATTTAGACATAAGGGAAACATTTTCATTTTTCAAAGCATTATTTTCTTTTTCTAAGCATGCAATGTTAGATTTAAATGAATCTTGTTCTATATGCATGCAATCAAATTTCTTTTTCAAATTTTTATTATCTTTCTTAATCATGTCATATTTTTCAAGCAACAATTGACAAAATGTAGAAAGCTCTTCATATGACATGTTATTATCCTCATCCTCGGATTCAGTAGTTACCTCAAGGGGGTTATCCCCTTGGACCATATAGCACTTGTTGGAGACGTCACTTCCAACATCCGAGTCACTCCCCGCATAGTATTGATCATTTTCGCCAAGGGAGAGGAGGGTGTTCCAAACTACAAAAGTCAAATCAAGATTAGCAACCCTAGATAAATAATCTTCATTTAGGGTAGATCTTAAAGCATGTAGGGCTTTTGTATTAGTTTCAATGTTCTTACCACTTAAACAATATGCATTATTAGTTGTGGCAAGATAAACATGGATGCCCAGGGCTTTGAGGTACAAAGTCATCTTAACCTTCCAAATTTGGATGTTAAGAATGTCAAAGGTGGGTGGTGACATGAAGTCCATGGTGTGTGTACAAAATATTGTGATTAGCCTAAAAAAGAGGATCTTTAACTCTAGGTTGTAAGACCCAAATCAGAGTACCAAGCTCTGATACCAACTGTAAGTTCACCTAGGGGGGTGAATAGGTGATGGCTAATATATTGGTCACTAAATATCAAATAATGCGGAATTAAAAACTATAATGACCTAAACAAAACTATTACACTAAACACCACGTATAACACAAGAGTGTTGCCGAATTCCCCGTGAAGGGCTCTGGACAAACTCCTCTAGATTCCCCTAGATAAGGGTTGAGGTGCCGCGTTGGCTCTCTTGGTTGAATACAAGTGTTAGCAAACAATCCCACGCATGTATATCAATGAGCACAAATGAATATATCAAGCATATAAAGATAGACAATAATGGAATGCAAGATATAAAGGAGGTAGAGAGAGAATGATCAATCGCAAACACAAGGGTATGTTTCGAGGTTCGAGCACACTTGCTCTACATCCCCGCCTTCGACACACGAAGGATTTCTACTATGCTCGATCCCAATGGATCTCTCCTTGGTGCCGCAACACCTACAATCCCTCGGACTCCCTAGTCCCGTACACACGCAAGCCCACCGGCTCGCCGAGGCCGCACTTCAAACACGGAGTTCGCACCCGAACTCGAAATAACGCGGACACACACGTCCGCCTCCTCAAAGTACAAGAAATGATCTATTGGTGATCTAAACACTTTGATCACCAATAAACACTCTCATAAAAACACTCCTATAGAATGAATAGCTCAATGGGTTGCTCAAGTGTTTGTGAGAAAAACAAGGATGAGAGTGGTGGAGGAAAACTCAAAGAAATCACTTTTACACTCTTGATAAATCTCTCCTTTTGATTGGAAATATTTGCTCTAAATCAAGTGGAGGAAAACCTCTAAATGGTTCAGGAAAAACTGGTGAAAACCCACTTGAAAATCTTGGAGAAAAACAATGCCCAAACCCCCAAATTTATAAGGCTAGAAAAACTAGCCGTTGGAGGTCTGTCAGGCCTAACGGTCGACCGGCCGGTCGACCGCCAACGGTCAAAAATCCGACCGTTGGAGCCTCCGGTCAACCGCCCGGTCGACCCAAAAGAACAGAGAGCACTGCTCTCAGTTCCGGTCGACTGGGTCGGCAGATCGGCCATCTGCCAGGTCAAGCGTGCACGTCTGTGCACGTCGGTCGACCGAGCCGGTTGACCGACTTCAGCCCTAGTCGACTTGGTAGGTCGACTAGTCGACTTGGCTGAAGCCTGGAACAGAAATTCTGGGATTAAAACTTGATCTTTTTGATTGAAATAAAATCCCATAAATACTTAGAAAATCTACAAAAATAGTTTTACCATTATACTTTGATAAACAAATATGCTTGCACAAAATCAAGGCATGTTATAAAAGATTTGGACTATTTTTGTATGTTGGAAATATTGGCTCAATTGAAAACTTGTATTTTTTCTAAAACTTGTTTTCCAAACTTCTTCATGATACAAAAACAAGATATTTTGAATTCATTAAAGCATAGTGTGTATGGATATGATCCACTACACAATTAAGATGAAATATCTATGTTTTTGGCATTAAGCTCTAAATATGGTTTTGGATAAAAGACATGCATATAAGAAATTCCAAAAACCAAAAAGTATTTTTTCAAAATGAAAGTCTTTTCTAAATCTGAAAATTCTTTTATGAAAAGACAACTAAATCAAGAGTGTGTGTGTGTGATATATACTTGAGCAATCCACCAACTATTCTATCCTTTACATTTTATCTAAAAACAAAAATCTTATACCTAGACACAAGTCTTGATCTTGAAGTCTTCCCTTGAAGTCTTCTCATCTTCTTGACTTGGTCCAAACACGATCCAACGAGCTCAAATTTTGATGTGGTCTTGATGCATAGGCTCGTGAATCAACCGGTGCTAGCTCCAAAATATGATTTTAAATCCTTTGTTGAAGCTCCACACCTACTAAGATCTTGATAACAAATCTGTCACTAATTAAACACAAGATCATTAGTACTATAACTACATGAGTTAATCATCATCAAAACTAGAGTGATGGGCCTTTGGGCCAACACTTTACATAAATCTTTCATCCTCCATATATATATAGTATTGATTGCTCAATTTCATCCATCCATCAACAATAGTTTTATCCTGAAATAAGACAACACTACTAATCTAACTTATTAGTAGCTAAATTTATAGGTTAAGTACATTATCAAAATCATTGGAGTAACAAGTATCACCAAAAATTTGTAAAAATAAAGCATAAGAGTTAGAGTTGAAGAAACCCGTGTCAAAATTTCACGGTCACAAAGGTGCATATGACTTAAGGTAAAATAATAGACTAGATGAGAAATACAGTTTGACTCTTTACCTTGATTGATAACAAGTTTTTGAATAGAGATTAAGTTTAAGAATGAAAAGTTCGATTTTTTAATAACTTATAGATTACTTGAATTTTTACAATAATACTTCAAATATTTTCTCGTCTTTTCAAAATGCGCTTTCAAAATACTAACACTTTGTTTCTCTTTCTTTTGAATTTTATGGGTGTAATCCACTAAAAAATCTTACGAGACAAAACTAGTCCTCTAGGGGTAACCTAGAGGTTTAAAGGCTTGTTGCACATGCTCAGTGCAGTCGCGTAACCTGCGAAAGTGGCCCAATAACTTATTAGTCTTTTGAGTTTTTTTCTCGACGACGAGCAAAAAATAGGTATGGGGATGTAATTGTACACGTTTATTGCATGTTTATTGCATGTTTATTGCATGTTTATTACAAACTCTTGCATCTATTTTGTACTAAATCTTGCTAATAACTGTGTTTTAATTTGCAAACTTTTCTTAATTAGAAGGGAGAAGATTAGGCCAAATAATATCAGTTAAAACCATATTTAACTGGATTATTTGGTTAGCTGAAGATAAACTCAAATCCAGCTCGGTTAACTAAGGTTCCTAGAGATCTACTCGGTTAAATGGAGAATCAATAAAGATCAAATTGAAATCAGAGACCAAACTGAAAAATCAGTTGGACAAAAGGAGATAACACAAAATCAGGGATCCCCGCTCCCTGGATGTGGCCACCTAGCCACATCCAGGCCGTGGATTTACGCTAATTGCAGCGGATTCTGTTGGAGAGATAGGGAAGTGTTTGTTCCCCCTATCTTCAGACGTCCTCCCCTGATCCCTTTTTAGTTATTAATACTTCATTCTCCGGAGTTCAACAGGAAGAAGATTAGGATTAAATTTTTGTTTTATTCTAAAGGTTTAGGATCATTTTTAGATAGTTTTGAGAAGTTATATCTCAGCTTTTTTTCTTTATAATTCAGTCCAGCAATAAGTGAGGGAGAGAAAGAGAGTGTGTAATTCAACATTGAAGTGACATCAAAGGAGATTCACCTTGTTTATCCAACTGTTCTCCAATTTTCTAGTATGGTGCTTTTCAATTACATGTTTTGGTTTATATCTAGTATGAGTAGCTAAATCGGTTTTTCTGAGCTCGCTATCGGCTCTCTCTTCTATCCTTCTTTGTTTTGAATGATTTTTGTGCAAAGAACCCAACGGAACCATATGGATGCCTTAAACTAAACCTTGCACCTTTGCAAGTGTTCTTGAAGGCTCATGAGGATAGATTTGGATTCCTAAACTTCCATTTTGAAAACAATATTTGAACATGTTTTTACTTCATACTTAGAAAACAAACTTGATGATTTAATATTCAGCTCAAGAGTGCAGTTTAAAAGGAGTTAACTCTTCCATACAACATCTTATTTGCTTTATTAAACTTCTAAAATTCAAGTTTAAAATTTGGCCTATGATTGAGTTGAGGCACTAAAATTATCAAGGGAAGAATACACTGTTAAGTAGTAAGATTGTGAGCTCGGATTTTTTTTACCTTAAACACAACAACAACAATCTCAAGTTTTCTTAAAAATCCTCTTTTCCAAAACCTCTTCTCAATCATTACTTTTTCTTTAAACCACTTCTATATATTCCACATTCCTTTTCTCCTAAAAAACACAGACACTAAAACTTATTTTTCTCAAAAATACGCTTACATTGCATCTCTCCTCGTGGACACGACCTGTTAGCTCTAAGCTACGAGGTATTTTAATTCCCAATCAATCATCTTTTTGAAAAATAAAAATTATACTTTTGATAAATTTGCAAGTTTTTGCAAAAGAATTCAAAATCAAAAATCTCTAGCCATAGTCACAATTAGAAGTGATCATAGAAGAGTATCCCAAAACGAATCTTTTGTAAATTTCTACAACAAGTTTGGACATAAATTTACTATTTCTTGAGCATCTCCTCAAACGGTGTTGTTAAGAAGAAGAATAGGACTTTGTAATAATGTGCTAGAACTATGTTTGTAGACAATAACTTGCCATTGTATTTTTTGGCTGAATCAGTCGCTATTGCATGATACTGAATCAGTCGCTACTGCATGCTATGTTTTAAATTGAGTTTTTATTCTACCTATTTTGAACAAAACATGTTATGAACTTCTCTTTGATAGAACTCTAAAAGTTTCTTATTTTAAGATTTTTGATGTAAATGTTTCTTTTAAATACTAGAGATGCTTTGAATAAATTTGATATTAATCCAATGAAAGTATTTTTGTTAGTTATTTTACTCATAGTAAAGTATATAGAATCCTTAATAAGAAAATATCTACATTGCATAATCTTTACATGTAAGGTTTAATGCATCTTTGTCTAAATCTTCTGTTGATATTTCTTCACATGATGATGATATAATAGATACATCTTCTATTGATGATATTGTTACATCTCATGATGATATTAACATTTCTAATAAGGATGAAATTTCTACTGAGTTACCTAAAGCATTTGTTGAGGTAAGAAATCATCCTCATGATTTAGTTATTAGAGATATCTCTCAATGTGCTCAGACTCGATCCAAGTTGAAACTATATGACACATGTTACCTTCATATCTCTCATTGAACCTAGGAATGTTAAAGAAGCATGCGTTGATGATTTTTTGATCATTGCAATGCAAGAAGAGTTGAACCAATTTGCTAGAAATGATGTATGGGATCTTATACCGCGACCACTCGATCATCCGGTTATAAGCACCAAATGGGTATTCAAGAACAAACTTGACGAATTCGAACAAGTAATAAAGAACAAAGCAATATTAGTTGCACAAGATTACAATCAAGAAGAATGTATTAATTTTGATGAAACATATGCACCCATAGTTAGGCTTGTATCTAATCATATTTTGCTTGCTTATGTATGTTTTAAGAATTTCAAACTTTACCAAATGGATCTAAAAAGTACTTTTTTTAAATAGATTTATTAAGGAAACCGTTTATGTTGAACAACCTTCGAGTTTTGAATATGAAAAATTTTCTAATCATGCTTTCAAACTTAAGAAAGCTTTGTATTGTCTTAAACAAGCACCCCATGCTTGGTATGATATGAAATCACCTAGAGGGGGGTGAATAGGTGATTATGCTAATTAATGCACAAATTTAAAAAAAATGAGATGATACAACGATCACTTAAAGAAAGATTAGAAGCCAAATACCCCGTGAAGGGCTCTGAACTCCTTCCTCGTGATTCCTCTAAATAAGAGTTTGAGGTACGCAATGTAATCTTATTGTGAGAGTATAGATCGACAATATAGGAATGAATGAAAAGCAAGTAAATAACACAAGTAAACTAATCGCAAACACAGAGATTTATTTTGAGGTTCGAGCACCCAGCTCTACGTCCCCGCCTTCACCCAGAAGGATTTCCAACCCACTAGAACTTCCACAAAGGATTACAATTACTAGAAAGTACCCAACTCCTCAATCACACTTCTCTAGTCCAGAGGTAGTGGAGCCACAAATACAATAATCACTTGGTGATCAAAAGACCACAAACTCTCTTTTGAAAAACTTTTCTTTACAAAACCCTAGAAAATAATGTATAGGATTGAAGCTCAAGGTTTGTAAGTGAAAAATAAAACAAAGTAGAAGAGAGATTTAATTCAAAAACTTCAGAGAAAAATCAGAGATTAGAGTACAAAAACTGAGAATAAAATTTTTTTCAAGAATACTCAAACTTTGATTTCTTTTGCAAATGTTGTTGTATTTCTCCTCAACCCCATCCACCCTTATTTATAGGATATAGGTAGGGATTAAAGGGTAAATAATAATTTTGTCTAATCAGGAAGGATAAGACCCAAAACCAGCCTAAAACCACGTTTTGAGATTAAAAACAAGTTTTAAAACATATTTAAAAAACTAGCGTTTGGCTGAGAAAACACCCACGGTCGACCAGCCGGTCGACCGGTTTTCAAAAACTTTTGACCGTTGGCAGGCTGCGGCCGACCGTCCCAAACAGAGAGTTGGGTGCAGTCAGTCGGTCGACCGCCCGGTCGCCCGACATGGAGTTCGGTCGACCGCCCGGTCGACCGGATAACGTGCACACATGCACGCACCCAACGGTCAGAACTGCGGTCGACCACACGGTTGACCGTTCTGACCTGTAAAAGAGCCGGTCGACCGCAACAGGTCAAAACAGAATTTTTGAGGAAATGTTTTTGAAGATAAGTTTATTTTAAAAAATGATTTTTGTCAAGACTTTGTAAAATACAATAAACTGAGTTTGCAAATACTTGAAATAGGTCTATTAAAATATTTTACACAAGAGACAAAAATAATCTTTGAAAACACGTGCAATTTTGTGTGTGTGGGGAAATTGAGCTTCAACACTATATACTATCCTTTAACAAACTAACAAAAAATAAAAACTATATAAGAAGGTGTCTCTGAACCGCGTTGCCGAGCTAGAGCCTCCTCTCCTATGAAAGAGTCCTCTTGCGCCATCAACCTTTCAACATGCTCGTAGCGCCATTAACCTTGCAACGTGCTTAAAGCCATCAAGACTTGTACAAACCTGAAATTCATTCTAGAATCTTTATTAGTACCAAATAGCTTTTATATGTTTTGTTATTATCAAAACGTATATAAATGGAGAGTGTAACCTTTTGGGCCAACAATCTCCCCCTTTTTGATGATGACAAAACATATAAGGTATAACACAAGATATAGAAGGGAGGTAAAAACTCCCCCTCAAATAATGCTATCTCCCTCTCAAATAATGCTATATTGAATAAATAGTGCTATATTAAACAAGTATAAAACAACATCTTATTATTTGAGAAAACAAAATAAAAACACCAAACATTACACCAAAACACTAAACAAATCATAAAAATAAAACACAACCACACACATATTTCCCCCCTTTTTGTCATACATCAAAAAGAGATATGATAGTAAGAAAACTTATTTAGTCAATAACACAAACATTTAGTTCACCACATATAAAAGAAAATCTATTGAAGTCAAGTGGTTTAGTGAAAATATCGGTAAGTTGAAAATCAGTAGAAACATAATCAATATCAATATCACCTTTCTCAAAATTATCTCTAAGGAAGTGATATCGAATCTCAATGTGCTTGGTCTTACTATGTTGATTTGCATTCTTAGTCATATGAATTGTACTAGTATTATCACAAAATATTTTGATATGGTTGATCGGGGCGGAAGTAGCACTCAAAAGTGTGTTTTATGTGAAATCAATGTAAAGCTCGAATGTGCTAATTTACCCTCGATACTTCCGTTATAGCATTGGCTCAACGGGTCGTATCCACAGGGAAGGGAGGCGATAGAAGCATTGACAGTTTCTATTCACGTTGTTTGTGAAACCGATGTAAAAGCTCGAATGTGTGCTAATGTACCCTCGATACTTTCGTTATAGCATTGGCTTAACGGGTCGAATCCACAGGGAAGGGAGGCGATATAAGCATTGACAGTTTCTATTCACGTTGCTTGTTAACACTTCTTCTTTGTTGAAAGAATGAAAAAGAAAGTGAAAAGAAAAGGAAATCCAGAATGTGGTAGGTGAGGAGAGCGATGAAAACGGCGATGTGAAAACAAAATAGAAGAGTGGTTTGGAAAACAAATTAGAAAAGAAGATGAAACAAAGTTGAACTAAGAAGATGGTGAAAACATCGATAGAAAAATGATAAAAGAGTTTTGAAAATAGTTTCTAAAATAAGAGAAAAGAAAACTCATGGCTACTAACTACTAAATACTCCACTAACCATGCTAACCTCTTTATGATAGTTGCCTCACATTTTGATCCTCGGCCATCAATAATCCTTGGCTTCAAGAGACGATACAAAGCATGGCACATAGATGGTTCATCACATTAAAACATGCATCAAGATCAAGCTAATACAAGCATCAACTCATTAGACTACTAAAAGAAAGCATGAAATAAAAGAGAGTTAGCTTGGTTAGCAAGTTAGCAAGTTAGATGTTAGAACCCATCATCATTGAATTGAAATACACCTAGAGGGGGGGTGAATAGGTGTAATTGCTAATCTAATGCTCTTTTTAAATTTTACTTAAGTGAGTGATGCAACGATCTCTCAAAACACGACTAAGAGCCGAATACCCCTTGCGAGGTTCTGAACTCCTTCCTCCCAATTCCCTTAAATGGGTTAGAGGTGCGCAATGCAACCGTGTTGTATTGAGGTGTGATCGAACAATTTCAAGTATGAAATGCGATGATGAAATGCACACAAGTATTGTATCAAGAAATATTGAAAGCAAGTAAAATAAACAAGTAAGGATAGCACAAGTAAAGGTTAGTTCACAAGCAATAAATTGGAAGTAATTGAAGCAAGAAATTAAGCAAGAGGAACGCCAAGCCAATCGCAAACAAAGTGATTTGTTTCGAGGTTCGAGCCCGTAGCTCTAGTCCCCGCCTTCACCTCCGTGAAGGGTTTCCACTATCCCCTTAGGATCCCGTACAAGTTAGGCCTCCAAAGACCTCAAGCCCGTAGCTTTACACCTTACAACGAAGCTCCACCGAAGAGCTTGTCTCCACAAGAACAAAGGTTACAACTTTGTGATCTCAACTAGACCACAACACTCTTTCTCTTTTACAAAACACTTCTTTTTCAAACACTCTCACTCTTTTACAACTTCACTTATAGAAAGAATATGAGATTTTGGCTCTATGAAGTGTGGTGAGAAAAGCTTCAGTTGTAGAGTGATATTAGAGATCAAACAACAACTGAAAAACAAACTTAAAAGAATGGAAATGAAAGCTTTAAACTATTTTTCTCTTTCTCTTGAAAAACAATGAAAACTTGTATTTTTCTTGGTAAATAACTAAGGCCTATTCCCCACTATTTATAGGGAGAGAATAGGTTAAAACCCTGATTTTTCCTGCTAAAATCTTCTGCAAAAGCACCCCAACAACTCCTAAAAACTCTGTTAAAGAGAAACCCAAAAACAGTTTTTCAGAAATGCCCAAAGAGGAAAGAGCCGTTGGGCTTGTTGCAGGCTTACCGGTCGACTGCCGGTCGACCGGTGCTCTGCTGGCAAAAGAGCCGTTGAGGCTCCGGTCGACTGCCAGTCGACCGATCTCACAGAAGGAAACCCAGTTTCCTTCTATCGGTCGACCGACCCAGTCGACCGAAAGATACAGAGAGCAGACCACAAAAATCAGTCGACCGATATTTAGGGTCGGTCGACCGGCAGACATGCACAGCCTCGTGCATGTCTGGCCACAGCAGCCGGTCGACTGATATTTAAGGTCGGTCGACCGGTCTGCCTGGAAAACAGTTTTCTGGGCAGATTTTTTGAGTTAGAAAAATTTGTAAAAATTCCTTTAAAAATCTTAAGCTAAGTGTTATGCTGAAAATAGTTTATATACATGTATTTAAACAAGTTTTGAAGATATAAGGCTTTGGGTACATGTATGTATAAACTAAGGCATAAACCTAGAAATAAATATTTTGAAAACATAGAAACATACAAAACAAATGTGTGTGCAAATCCTAGAGCCAAATTTCACATATTCTATCTTTACAAAACTAAACTTACAAACTACACAGGTCTTCAAGACTTCAACTTGAGCTATCTTCTCTTGATCTTCAATATTGCAATTTGAGCCCAATTTGACTTGTCTTGAGTCCAATAGCTTGTATATGAGTGAGAGTACTTCTAGTATGATAATAAACCTGAAACACACTTAACCAACAAATAATATTAGTACAAATAACTAATATGTTTTGTAATCATCAAAATACACTAAACATGGGTTGATTGTAACCTTGGGCCAACAATCTCCCCCTTTTTGATGATGACAAAACATATGAGTTATTAAACAAATAAAAGAGGAAAAGCTTGAAAAACTCCCCCTTAAACAATGCTATATATTTAACATGAATATGAGAAACTATGTAAGCATACAAAAATCATCTTTTTTTTTTTTTTTTTTTTTTTTTTTTTTTTTAAAAACAAAGTCATCACCATAAATAAGAAACTCAAACATGAACCAAATATTAAAACAACTAAAAAACAACTTAGTATTTCTCCAAACTCATACATTTTTCTCCCCCTTTTTGTCATACATCAAAAAGGGTTAAAACAAAAAAAAATTTAACACATATTAAAAACCAAAACAAAACAAACTAAGATACTTTAAGTATCAATTTTACAAACATTTAATTCACCACAAATAAAGAAAATCTTGCATAATCTAAAGGTTTTGTGAAAATATCCGCAAGTTGAAAATCGGTAGAAACAAAATCAATATCTATGTTACCTTTTTCAAAGTGATCTCTAAGAAAATGATATCTAATGTCTATATGTTTGGTTTTACTATGTTGATTAGCATTTTTGGTCATGTGAATAGCACTAGTATTATCACAATAAATTTTAACATGATCAAAATGCAAATCAAAATCGAGAAGAGTATGTTGCATCCAAAGAACTTGTGCACAACAAGCTCCGGCCGCTACATACTCCGCCTCGGCGGTTGAAAGGGCTACACTATTTTGCTTTTTGGAAGACCAAGACACAAGACAATTACCTAAGAATTGGCATGTTCCACTTGTACTCTTCCTATCTACCCTACAACCGGCATAGTCGGCATCCGAATAACTAGTCATGGTAAATTGGTTAGTTTTTGGATACCACAAACCTAAATCAATTGTGCCCTTAAGGTACCTAATTATGCGTTTTACCGCAATTAAGTGTGATTCCTTAGGACATGATTGAAAACGTGCACATAAACATACGGAAAACATTATATCCGGCCTACTAGCCGTAAGATAAAGTAAACTACCAATCATGCTACGAAATAATTTGATGTCTACTTCCTTACCTTGTTCATCCTTGTCAAGTTTTGTAGTGGTTGCCATGGGAGTCTTTGCTACTTTGGATCCTTCAAGCCCGAACCTCTTGATGAGTTCTTTGGTGTACTTGGCTTGGTTGATGAATGTCCCATCACTACGTTGCTTTATTTGAAGTCCAAGGAAGAAGTTGAGCTCCCCCATCATAGACATCTCAAATTCCCTTTTCATGCATGATTCAAAATTCTTGCAAAGTGAAACATTAGTAGATCCAAAAATAATGTCATCAACATAAATTTGAACTATGAGGATATCTTGATCTATATGTTTGGTAAATAATGTTTTATCCACTTTTCCTTTCTTAAAATCATTTGAAATCAAAAATGAAGACAATCTTTCATACCAAGCCCTAGGGGCTTGTTTCAAACCATATAGTGCTTTATCTAATTTATAAACATAATTAGGGTGTGTAGGATCAACAAACCCGGGGGGTTGTTCAACATACACCTCCTCATCAATATAACCATTAAGAAAAGCACTCTTTACATCCATTTGAAATAACTTAAAATCTTTAAATGAGGCATATGCTAAGGTCATCCGTATGGCTTCGAGCCGTGCTACGGGTGCAAAGGTTTCTTCAAAATCGATCCCTTCGATTTGAGTGTAACCTTGGGCAACTAACCTAGCCTTGTTTCTAACTACATTACCCGATTCATCCAACTTGTTCTTAAAGATCCATTTAGTGCCAATAGTAGGTCTATCTTGGGGCCTAGGAACAAGGTGCCAAACTTGGTTGCGCTCAAATTGATTGAGCTCCTCTTGCATGGCAAGCAACCAATATGAATCGGCCTCGGCCTCGAGGACATTTTTAGGTTCTATGTGTGAAATAAAAGCAAAATTACCACAAAAATCTTGAATCTTAGAGCGAGTGGTTACCCCTTTTGATACTTCACCTATGACGAGGTCCTTGGGATGATGAGGGTTGAATCTCCAATCCTTTGGTAGTGGTTGAGAGTGCTCCTTTTCATTTGCTCGATGTTCATTTCCTTGAGCCTCTTCCACTTTGGCTTCACTTCCATCACCATCCTTTGGCTTGTCTCCCATGGTAGAAGCATCCTCCAAGGTCACTTTCTCCAAACCTTCATCTAAGGCATCAATTTCTACACAATTCTTAACAAACTTGTTAGATTCCTCAAATTTAACATGAATAGATTCCTCAATAGTCAAAGTTGACCTATTGAAGACTCTATAAGCCTTACTAGTATTTGAGTAACCTACAAAAATAGCCTCATATGCTTTTGCATCAAATTTTCCCAAATTAATATTTGTATTTAAAACAAAACATTTGCAACCAAACACTTTGAAATAAGAAACATTAGGTTTTCTAGAAAAATACATCTCATAAGAAGTCTTAGTAGTATTTTTACATAGGAAAACACGATTTGCAATGTAACATGAAGTATGAACGGCCTCGGCCCACAAATAATGTGGTAGGCCATATTCATTCAACATTGTCCTAGCCATCTCTTGTAAAGTACGATTTTTCCGCTCAACTACTCCATTTTGTTGTGGAGTTCTAGGACAAGAAAGTTCATGTTTTATTCCATGTTCCTCACAAAAGGTGGTAAAGGGAAGGTTAATGAACTCACCTCCTCTATCACTTCTTATTTTAATTATTGAGGAGCCATTTTCCTTTTCAACTCTTTTCTTAAAGGCTTGAAAATGTGAAAAGGTTTGACTTTTGTGTTCAAGAAAATAAACCCAAGTAAAACGCGAAAAATCATCTACTAAAACATAAGCAAATCTACTCCCACTTAAACTTTTGGTTTGAGTTGGGCCAAATAAGTCCATGTGGATTAGCTCTAATGGACGTGATGACATGATATCCTTAATTGATTTGAATGAGGACTTAGTTTGTTTCCCAAATTGACATGCGTCACAAACTCGGTCCTTTTCAAAGTTCAATGAAGGAATACCCTTCACCATTTCCTTAGAGTTAAGCCTAGAAATATGGTCAAATGAAACGTGGCCTAATCTCCTATGCCACAACCAAGAGTCGTCATCGAGGGCTTTTAAACATGTTATATTACAAGACATATTTAACATATCAATCATATAAACATTGCTTTCACGAAAACCGGAAAATACACAAACATTGGAAGTTCTATCAATTACTTTACAAGCAACATTGTCAAAAACTACATCAAAACCTTTATCACAAAGTTGACTAACACTCAAGAGATTATGCTTGAGGCCATCAACTAAAACAACATTTTCAATTAAAGGAGAGGTGCCAAGTTTTACATTACCAATACCGACGATTTTACCCTTGGCGTCATCTCCGAAGGTGACGGTGCCACCTTCATGATATCTTGATAGGGTTGCAAGGTTGTTGATGTCCCAAGTCATGTGCCTTGAGCAACCGCTATCAAGATACCATAAACCTCTACGTCTTTGAGCTTTGGAAAGTACCTACATCATTTAAAACAATAGTTGACTTTGGTACCCAAACTTTCTTGGGTCCTTGAAAGTTAGTGTTACGAACCCAAACATTATGGTGTGATGCACTTAGTCTATCATAACAAAAATTAGCTAAGTGTCCTTTCCGTCCACAATGTGAACATGAGTACACTTTTCTATACATAAATGCATGGTGTATATGTGAAGTGTGAGCATGCTTTGGGGTTTGCCATGATGCATAGGTTGTGTAGCATGTACATGAGCATGAGCATGATGAATATTTTTCTTAGGAGCTTGTTTCTTAGGAAACATATTCTCCATCTTCTTTTTATCAAACTCACTACACTTTTTCAAAACAACATCTAATGAGTCTAATCTTTCCTTAAGCATGGCAATCTCATTAGAGTCTACAAATGGGGTCTTTCCTTTACAAGCAATCTTATATTTTTCAAAATCATTTTAGTGGAAACTAAAGAAGAATGTAAATCATTATTTTCTTTAGAAAGATTTACAATTTGAATATTAAGTGATTCATTGTCCTTTTTCATTTTTAAATATTTCTTCTTTAAGAAATCATAATTACCAGAAAGTTCCATAAAAGCTTCTCCTAGCTCATCCATGGATAAATCATCATCAAGAAGAGTTGAGGGGGTTACCTTGCTTGTGCTCTCATTTGCCATGAAGCACATATTGGCGGTGTCGATCTCCTCCTCGGATTCACTTTCGTCATCCCATGTTGCTTTCATAGCCTTCTTCTTGTATGGCTTCTTGGATGAGGATGGCTTCACTTGTTCCGGACACTCCGCTACTATGTGTCCCGGCTTTTGGCAATTAAAGCAAATGATCTTCCTTTCTTCCTTGCCTCCTTGCCATCTCCTCCTTCCTTGGTACTTTGCCTTGTTGTACATCCTCCGGACATTTTGACTAGAAGTGAGAGCTCCTCGTCATCTTCTTCTTCGTCATCTTCGTCGGAGTAGGTAGCATGACTTTTGAAAGCAATGGTCTTCTTTTTGGTAGGTGCCATGTCCTCCCTTGCCTTTCTCTCCATCTCATGGGTCTTCAAGTTACCAATGAGTCCAATGAGCTCAATCTCATCTTTGTCATTGAGTTCCTTCAATGTTGTAGCTTTCACTTCCCATGATGGAGGGAGAGCCCGGATGATCTTTCTCACCCTTTGGTCATTGTTGATTTCTTCACCTAGAGAAGCAAGACCATTAGTAATCTTTGTAAACTTAGTAACCATATCATCTATGGTTTCATTCTCTTGCATGCAAAAATTTTCATATTGGGACCGAAGAAGGTCTATCTTGGCCCTCTTCACTTGTGATGTCCCCTCATGTGTTACTAGCAAATGGGTCCAAATCTCATAGGCGGATTTGCAATGGATGACTCTAGCTATGTCATCATCATTGAGGGCTTGTAGGAGTGCATAATGTGCCCTAGCATTGGCATCAAACTCCTTGGTCTCAATTTCGGACCAAGTGGATTCATCACCGGGGGGTACACTAAATTGTTTAGTCACGGCCTTTGCAACTCGACTACCTAGAGATTGCAAGAAAACGGTCATCTTAACCTTCCATATGGGAAAGTTAAGTCCATCAAACTTAGGTGGGGTCTTAATTCCATCGGCCATGTTTACTATGTGGAAATGAATGAAGTGATTAGCAATATAAGGATCTCTCTAAGGTTGTTAAGCCAAATCCTAGAGTCCAAGCTCTGATACCAATTGAAATACACCTAGAGGGGGGGTGAATAGGTGTAATTGCTAATCTAATGCTCTTTTTAAATTTTACTTAAGTGAGTGATGCAACGATCTCTCAAAACACGACTAAGAGCCGAATACCCCTTGCGAGGTTCTGAACTCCTTCCTCCCAATTCCCCTTAAATGGGTTAGAGGTGCGCAATGCAACCGTGTTGTATTGAGGTGTGATCGAACAATTTCAAGTATGAAATGCGATGATGAAATGCACACAAGTATTGTATCAAGAAATATTGAAAGCAAGTAAAATAAACAAGTAAGGATAGCACAAGTAAAGGTTAGTTCACAAGCAATAAATTGGAAGTAATTGAAGCAAGAAATTAAGCAAGAGGAACGCCAAGCCAATCGCAAACAAAGTGATTTGTTTCGAGGTTCGAGCCCGTAGCTCTAGTCCCCGCCTTCACCTCCGTGAAGGGTTTCCACTATCCCCTTAGGATCCCGTACAAGTTAGGCCTCCAAAGACCTCAAGCCCGTAGCTTTACACCTTACAACGAAGCTCCACCGAAGAGCTTGTCTCCACAAGAACAAAGGTTACAACTTTGTGATCTCAACTAGACCACAACACTCTTTCTCTTTTACAAAACACTTCTTTTTCAAACACTCTCACTCTTTTACAACTTCACTTATAGAAAGAATATGAGATTTTGGCTCTATGAAGTGTGGTGAGAAAAGCTTCAGTTGTAGAGTGATATTAGAGATCAAACAACAACTGAAAAACAAACTTAAAAGAATGGAAATGAAAGCTTTAAACTATTTTTCTCTTTCTCTTGAAAAACAATGAAAACTTGTATTTTTCTTGGTAAATAACTAAGGCCTATTCCCCACTATTTATAGGGAGAGAATAGGTTAAAACCCTGATTTTTCCTGCTAAAATCTTCTGCAAAAGCACCCCAACAACTCCTAAAAACTCTGTTAAAGAGAAACCCAAAAACAGTTTTTCAGAAATGCCCAAAGAGGAAAGAGCCGTTGGGCTTGTTGCAGGCTTACCGGTCGACTGCCGGTCGACCGGTGCTCTGCTGGCAAAAGAGCCGTTGAGGCTCCGGTCGACTGCCAGTCGACCGATCTCACAGAAGGAAACCCAGTTTCCTTCTATCGGTCGACCGACCCAGTCGACCGAAAGATACAGAGAGCAGACCACAAAAATCAGTCGACCGATATTTAGGGTCGGTCGACCGGCAGACATGCACAGCCTCGTGCATGTCTGGCCACAGCAGCCGGTCGACTGATATTTAAGGTCGGTCGACCGGTCTGCCTGGAAAACAGTTTTCTGGGCAGATTTTTTGAGTTAGAAAAATTTGTAAAATTCCTTTAAAAATCTTAAGCTAAGTGTTATGCTGAAAATAGTTTATATACATGTATTTAAACAAGTTTTGAAGATATAAGGCTTTGGGTACATGTATGTATAAACTAAGGCATAAACCTAGAAATAAATATTTTGAAAACATAGAAACATACAAAACAAATGTGTGTGCAAATCCTAGAGCCAAATTTCACATATTCTATCTTTACAAAACTAAACTTACAAACTACACAGGTCTTCAAGACTTCAACTTGAGCTATCTTCTCTTGATCTTCAATATTGCAATTTGAGCCCAATTTGACTTGTCTTGAGTCCAATAGCTTGTATATGAGTGAGAGTACTTCTAGTATGATAATAAACCTGAAACACGCTTAACCAACAAATAATATTAGTACAAATAACTAATATGTTTTGTAATCATCAAAATACACTAAACATGGGTTGATTGTAACCTTGGGCCAACACATTGGCCATCAATGGCTCTTGCAAGAACAAGGCCTTAATAGAGGCTACCCGATTCATGTGGATTATCAAGTAATTGGTTAGATGGTTAGTGGTTAGTAGTTAGATTTCCATGAGAATAAAAGTTAGCAAGAAATCAAGTAGAAGATGAAGGAGATTACAATGGAAGAGAAAGGAGGCACCTTTACATAGACTGTCACTATCTATTACATCAATCTCTCTCTATCTCTCTCTCTATGAATCACTCAGCCCTACTACAATGATCTAAAAAGAAATGAAAATACAAGAGAAATGAAGAGCACCTACCTAAACTACTCCTAAAATCTGCACCTACTCCTAAAAACGAAGACGGCTTGCGCTCTGGGCCTATGCAGGTCTATTTATAGGCGAAAGATGCTTCCAGAAGACGAGACGGGGCCACGCGTCGAAAATGACGCGTGGCTCCACTAACAAGCCGCGGATCCGCGGCTCTTGCCGCGGATCCGCAGCCAAACCAGGGAGAGAACTCCCTGGTTTTGGTCTGGGGCTCCGTCTGGCTTCGAGACGCTTCCTGGTATATTCTGTTTCTGGTAAATTCGTCCGCAAATTCGTCTGATATGCGCAAGAGGCTAGGTTCATTGTATCTTCTAGATAATCCCTTGCTTGGCCTCCAAGTAATGCGGATTTAATTACCCTTAATTGGGTTTAATTAAGCTCTTATTACATCTTTGCCCTTGAACTTTGGATCTACCAGCAATAAAGACCAAAACACGATTTAGATCGACAATTATTCATAAATCGGTGGGAGAATGCGAAATAATGATGCAGAATTGTAGACTAATCAATGGTCATAATGCAAACATAATCAAGGAGAGTATGTTTCATCCAAAGGACTTGAGCACAACATGCCCCCGCTGCAACATACTCCGCCTTGGCGGTTGAGAGGGCTACCGAATTTTGTTTCTTGGAAGACCATGAAACAAGATAATTACCAAGAATTGATATGTTCCACTAGTACTCTTCCTGTCCACTCTACAACCCGCATAGTCGGCATCCGAAAAACTCGTCATTGAGAATTGTCTGGTCTTCGGATACCATAGACCCATTCTAATAGTGCCCTTAATATAACGAATAATGCGTTTTACCGCAATTAAATGAGATTCTTTGGAACAAGATTGGAATCTAGCACAAAGACACACACTAAACATAATATCGGGCCTACTAGCCGTTAAATACAACAAACTACCAATCATGCTTCTATATAATTTTATGTCAACACTCTTACCTTGGTCATCCTTGTCAAGCTTGGGGGTGGTAGCCATGGGAGTGTTACAAATTTTTAAGTCTTCAAGCCCAAATTTCTTGATGAGTTCCTTAGAGTACTTAGCTAGACATATGAAGATCCCATCACGCATTTGCTTGATTTAGAGTCCAAGAAAATAGTTCAATTCACCCATCAATGACATCTCAAATTCACGTTGCATATATTGTTCAAACTCCTTGCAAAGTAATTCATTAGTAGAACCAAAGATTATATCATCAACATATATTTGTACTATAAGAATGTCACTACCAACATATTTAGTAAATAATGTGGTGTCACTTTGCCTTTAACAAAATCATTTGATAGAAGAAAACTAGAAAGCCTTTCATACCAAGCTCTTGGAGCTTGTTTTAAACCATACAATGCTTTATCTAGTTTGAAAACAAAATCTGGATGTATATGATTCACAAAACTGGGGGGTTGTTCAACATATACTTCCTCATCAATAAAACTATTTAAAAATACACTTTTTACATCCATTTGAAAAAGTTTAAAATTTTTATAGGATGCATAAGCAAGTGTGATCCGTATGGCTTCTAGCCATACTATGGGTGCAAAGGTCTCCTCAAAGTCGATTCCTTCAACTTGAGTGTAACCTTGGGCCACTAACCTAACCTTATTCCTAACAACATTACCTGACTCATCCAACTTGTTCCTAAAAATCCACTTAGTACCAATTGTTGGTCTATCATGGGGTCTAGGAACAAGATACCAAACTTGGTTGCGCTCAAATTGATTGAGCTCTTCTTGCATAGCAAGCAACCAATATGAGTCACCCTCGGCTTCGAGGATGTTTTTGAGTTCAAAATGAGATATGAATGCATAATGCCCACATTAATCATGGAGTTTGGAGCGAGTGGTTATCCCCTTTGATACATCACCTATGATGAGATCTTTGGGATGATTTGAGGCGTATCTCCAATCTTTAGGAAGTGGTTGTGATGGTTCCACTTCATCCTTTTGAACTTCACCATTAGGTTCTTACTTGTCTTCTTGGATGGGTGAGTCCTTCAAGGATATTTTCTCCATGTCCTCCTAATTAGTCAATCTCTACAACATTCTCAACAAATGCATTAGATTTCTCAAATTTAACATGCATAGATTCTTCAATAGTAAGAGATGATTTATTGAATACTCTATATGCTTTGCTTGTATTAGAATAGCCAACAAAGATTGCTTCATAAGCCTTAGCATCAAATTTACCCAAATTATCTTTGGTGTTCAAAACAAAACACTTGCATCCAAAAACTTTAAAGTATGAAACATTTGGTTTTCTTAAATGATAAATTTAAAAGAAGTTTTGGAAGTATTTTTACACAAATAAATTCGGTTGGATATATAGCATGCGGAGTTTACGGCCTCGGCCCAGAAGTATTGAGGGAGCCCGTATTCACTTATCATAGTCCTAACCATTTCTTGAAGAGTTCTATTCTTCCATTCAACTACTCCATTTTGTTGTGGAGTAGGGGAGAGCATTCAAACTGTAAAACCGAATAAAACGACCGAACCGCCGAATTTCGGGCGGTTCGGTTCAGTTTTCCATCCTTCAGCGCGGTTTGTATTTACGTTTTTTTACCAATTCGGTTTTTACGGTGCGGGTCGGTTTCAGAAATTGAAAAATCGACCCGCCCGAACACCGCCCGAATCCCCCGACATCCAGAAGTTTCGTTCGTCACGTGTGCCTCGTGTCGTGCGTGTCGCGTGAGATAAAGGGTAAAACTTTTAGATCTCTGATTCTCTCTCTCTCTCGATAGTCGATTCCTCGATCAAAAATTGAAGAGCGGCGGGTGAGCGCGAGCCCTAATCCCGTTCCATCTTCTGAGAATCTGATCTGAGTCTTCTCCTCCATCTTCATTCTTCACTCTTCAGGGAGGCTCGGGCTCCGCCGGCACCGGACTGACCGACTGAGCCCTAATCCAGTCGCTCCTCCCATCGCGATCCGACCCGACGACGGATCCCTCCTCCTTAGTCTTCCTCATCATCTTCTTCGCATGATCGCATCTCTATCGACATCTCAACTCAAGTCAACCACGGATCTATCATCTATCATCTATGTAAGATTCAATTATAGCCAAATCTAGTTTTTTTTTGTGATTTATTAATCAAGGTTTTTCTTGTTTAGCTTAAGCAAAAGGATTTATTTTTTATTTTTTTCCTTTTCAGTTGGAAACTTGAAAACAATCAACAGGATTCCACTTCGGTGACAGACTGACAGTGTTGTGCTAAACTACTTGGATTTTTGGAAAAATCAAAGTTAAAGGAAAATATTCGTAGACAGGTAGGTAGCATTTTTTTAGCAATTTGTATTTTGAATAATTGATTTTGTTTTCTTGAATTTCTTCCTGTTGAGTGTTGAGTGTTGAACAGAATCACAGATTACAGATGAAATAATATAAAAGCCAAGTTTAATGTTTAAAGGTCATCCTTCTCCTTCACGGCTTCACATGAGATTCTGAGAAATTACACAAAAGTTACAAAACAGTAAACACTTAACACTGAAACAGGCTAAACAGCTATTTCTTCAGTTCTTGTGATTTTCTAATTTTTCTTAATGCTCAGTTGCTTTGCTCTAATTTATTTTGCACTTAAAACTGAATAACTTCAATCTAGTCTTCATCTTAGATGCACTTAAGTTAAAACTGAATAACTTCAATTTATTTTGCACTTATTTTGCACTTATTACTGATCAGTTATCACTTGATTCACTTCAATCTTCATCTTAGAAACTAGAAAGTTTAGGTAATTCAGTAATTCTGTAATTGCATATGTTTTAAATTAAAGCTGCTTAACAGCTTAAGTGCTTAAGCATATATTTAATATTTTTCTTCTCTCTAGTCTAGGGCTGTAGGGCATCACCCAAAGGAAATTTGAAAAATGAAAGAGAGCTCCTCTAGGCTTCCATTGGCACCGTCAAGCTCCCGACCTCCTTCTTCGGGGCCATCAACCTCCCGGCCTCCTTTAGCACCATCAAGCTCCCGACCTTCTTTGGCACCATCAACTGCACATCAAGCATCCCCGCCACCTCCCGAACAGTTGACAACTGGCTCATCTTCAGGTTCAGTTGAGGTTAGTTGATTAATTTTAAGCTTTTCTAAATTTTTATTTAATGAAATTCTAAATCTTGAAAATTAAAATATATGATAATAATTACTTATCTAAATTTAATTTGTCTGTAGGTTGACCAAGGAAAGAATCCAGCGGAGTCTCAGCAGCCTACTAACAAAACCAAGAGAAAGAGCGTAAGGAAAAGATCTACGGTATGGTTGCATTTTAAAACTTTTCAAGAAAATGGACATGCTAAAGCTGAGTGCAAGTATTGTAAGAAAGTATACAATGCTGATCCACGTGTGAATGGTACATCTACATTGCATACTCATGCGAAAAATTGTAAGAAGAACCCACATAATGAAGAAACCCGACAAAAACTGTTAAGTTTTCAACAACCAATAGGAGGAAGTGGTGGAGAAGCTAGTCTTAGCAATTGGGAGTATGATGAAGTGGCTATAAGAAAAGCGCTTGCATACTTGATAATTCTTGATGAACAACCATTCAAATTAGTGGAAGGTGTTGGATTCCGATACTTCATATCTATTGCATGTCCTAGATTTCATCTCCCATCCCGTTGGACAATCCAAAGAGATTGTTACCAACTTTACATTGATGAGAAGGAAAATTTAAAGAATTTATTGAAAGCTACATGTCAAATGGTATCTTTTACAACAGACACTTGGACTTCTATTCAAAATATCAACTACATGTGTCTCACTGCACATTAGATTGATAATGATTGGAAATTAAACAAAAGAATTTTAAACTTTTATCCAATTCCTAGTCATAAAGGTGACGAACTTGGTAGGGCGGTGGAGAGATGCTTGGTAGAATGGGGGATTGAAAATGTCTTCACCATAACTGTTGACAATGCATCTTCTAATGATACTATGATCGCCTATTTAAAGAAAAGGCTTAATAATTGGAATGGAACAATGCTACATGGGAAATACCTTCATATGAGGTGTATTGCGCACATTGTTAATCTTATTGTTAATGATGGGATTAAAGAATTGGGCTCTTCTGTTGCTAGGGTGCGCTCAGCGGTGAAGTATGTGAGGAGTTCTCCTTCTCGATTATAAAAGTTTAAGAATTGTGTTGAGATTGAAAAAATTGAATGGTCTAAAACCTTATGCTTGGATGTGCCTACTAGATGGAACTCCACATATTTGATGTTGCATACCGCATGCAAGTATGAAAGAGCTTTTGAAAGGTATTGTGATGAAGACCCATTTTTTAGAAATCAAGTGTTAAGTGGAAATGAAACCAATGAGTTGCCGTCAGAGGATGATTGGACTAATGCAAGAAGGTTGTGCATTTTTCTTGAAAAGTTTTATGAACTCACTTTGCGTGTTTCTGGTTCTTTGTATGTAACTAGCAATAGTTTCTTCATGAAATTAGTAATGTCGCTTGTGAGTTGATAGATCAACAAGAAAGTGGAGATTTAGAATTGAGGAACATTGCCCACAAAATGCAAGAGAAGTTCGACAAGTATTGGGGGAGTTGGGAGAAGACTAACATGTTGATTTACATTGCCGTGCTTCTTGACCCCCAATATAAGGAACAATATGTACAATTTGTTCTTGTACTTCGTTATGGTGCAAGTGAAAGTTTAGAGAAGATGAAGATTGTAAAAGACGTCGCATCATTATTATTTAATGACTACAAGATAAGGTATGAAAGTTCAAATGAGCAATCGAGTGAGATGGCCCAATCTTCAAGCAATATTGCCAATGTTTCCTCTTCCTCTTCTCAATCATTAGATGTAAGGAGTCGCTTTAAAAGAATGAGAGCCGGTGTTGGAGGTGAGGAGACAAAGACAGAATTGGAGAAGTTTTTATGTGAAGATGCCGAAGATGATCTTTCTACATTTAACATCTTGGAGTATTGGAAAGTTAATAGCTCAAGATTTCCTATCCTACATCGAATGGTTCGCGATGTGTTAGCGGTTCCCATCTCCACCGTTGCTTCCGAATCGGCATTTAGTAGTGGTGGTCGTATCCTTGACCCGTTTAGGAGTTCATTGACTCCAAGAATGGTCCAAGCTCTTTTATGCACCGAAGATTGGCTTCGGGTCACAATGTTATCAACAAAGATTAGTATTGAAGAAGACTTGGATGCTCTTGAAACACATGATATAGGTAAATTTTTTTTTGGATTTTAATATCTAATTCAATTATTGGTTTTTAATTTAATAGATTACTTTGTTTCTTAAAATAAATATTCATTTCTTTTGATTATAGATTTGTCTAAAATGGCATCGGAACCAACAATCACGGAGGTTTAAGAAGAGAAGAGAACTTGTGAGCTTTGCAGCCTTTGCTATTTGGACACTTTGGAGTTTGGACTGTAATATTTTAATTTGCATTGTTTTGGAGTGTTTACAGTCCAAGCTTTGGACTGTAAGTCTGTAATATTACTGTTTAGCCTGTTTTGGATTTGGACTATACTATTTTTGGCTGCCCCTTGTGTATTGGCCAGTATGGAGATTGGGGGCCTCTCTTTTGTTGATACATATGATGATATGATTGCTAATGCCTGGCCCTTGTGTCTGATTGCCTGGCCCTTGCCTGGCCCTTGCCTGGCACAGTTGCACTTGTGTCTGATGTATCATGTATATGAGGCCTCTCTTTTGTTGATACATATAGTTTGCAAAATGCAAACCTAGCTGTGGCTGTGAATCTGATGCCTGATTGTGACTGTCTGATTGCCAATTTATGGGGGCCTCTCTTTTGCAGAATGTTGATAACTTGATACATATGATGATATGATTGCCTGGCCCTTGTGTCTGATTGCCTGGCCCTTGTGTCTGATGTATCATGTATATGAGGCCTCTCTTTCAGTCTTCTGTTGCAAACCTGTGATAGTGTGATACCTGATTGCCTAATTTGCCTGGCCCTTGTGTATGGCCAGTAATTATGGGGGCCTCTCTTTTATTGATACATATGATGATATGATTGCCTGGCCCTTGTGTCTGATTGCCTGGCCCTTGTGTCTGATGTATCATGTATATGATAATATGAGGCCTCTCTTTCAGTCTTTTGTTGCCTGATTGCCTGCCTTGCCTGATTACCTGCCTTCTGCGATGCCTGATTGCCTGATTGCCTACCTGATTGCCTGATTGTCTGCCTGATTGCCTGCCTTCTGTGATGCCTGATTGCCTGATTGTCTGCCTTGTGTGTATGGCCAGTAATTATGGGGGCTTCTCTTTTGTTGATACATATGATGATATTGATATGATTGCCTGGCCCTTGCCTCAGTTGCCTGAAGTGGCCCTTGTGTCTGATGTATATGTATGGGAATGGGACCTCTTTTTTGTTGATACATATGATTGCCTGGCCCTTGCCTGAAGTGGCCCTTGTGTCTGATGTATATGTATGGGAATGGGACCTCTTTTTTGTTGATACATATGATTGCCTGGCCCTTGTTCGGTGTAATTTTCGGTTTACAAAACAAACCGAAAACCGCAAACCATATTCGGTTCGGTGTAATGTTCGGTGTGAATGAGGTTCGGTTCGGTTCGGTTCGGTTCTGAACATGCTTTTTGGACCGGTTTGCAATTTTGTAAAGAAAAAGTGCACCGCACCGCCCGATGCTCACCCCTATTGTGGAGTTCTAGGACATGACATTTCATGCTTAATTCCTTTTTCATCACAATAAGTCATGAAGAGTTGGTTGACAAACTCACCACCTCTATCACTTCTTATGCGTAAAATCGAAAATCCTTTTTCTTTTTCAACCCTTTTTCAAAAAAATCTTAAAATACGAAAAAGTTTGATTTTTATGCTCCAAAAAGAAAACCCAAGTGAAACGAGAGAAATCATCGACTAAAACAAAAACATATCTATTTCCATTTAAGCTTTAGTTTTAGTTCGTCCAAAAAGATCCATGTGAATCAATTCTAATGGCCTAGATGTCATGATATCCTTGATTGGTTTGAAAGAAGACTTGGTTTGTTTTCCAAGTTGGCACGCACCACAAATGTGGTCTTTTTCAAACTTCAAACAAGGAATATCCTTCACCAATTCCTTAGAATTTATTCTAGAAAGATGATCAAAAGATGCATAACCTAATCTTCTATGCCATAACCATGAAATCTCATCAAAAGCATTTAAACATTTTGTAGAGCAATCCAATTAAGCATATCAATAAAATAGACATTATTTTCACGAAATCCAGTGAGAATACATTCATTGGTTTTACAATCAAAAATTTTACAAGAAGATTCATCAAAAATAACTTTGAGACCACGATCACATAGTTGACTAATACTAAGTAAATTATGTTTAAGCCCATCAACAAGAACTATATTTTCAATTAAAGGAGATGTACCAATCTTAATGTTACCTATACCGATGATGGTGCCCTTGGAGTCATCTCCGAAAGTGACAGTGCCACCTTCAACGTACCTTGATAGGGTTACAAAATTGTTGATGTCCCATGTCATATGCCTTGAGCAACCACTATCAAGGTACCACCGCTCCTTACGTCTTGGAGCCTTGGTACCAATTGAAAATCACCTAGAGGGGGTGAATAGGTGATTATGCTAATCAATGCACAAATTTAAAAAAAATGAGATGATGCAACGATCACTCAAGGCAAGATTAGAAGTCGAATACCCCGTGAAGGGCTCTGAACTCCTTCCTCGTGATTCCTCTAAATAAGAGTTTGAGGTGTGCAATACAATCTTGTTGTGAGAGTATAGATCGACAATATAGGAATGAATGAAAAGCAAGTAAATAACACAAGTAAACCAATCACAAACACAGAGATTTGTTTCAAGGTTCGAGCACCCAGCTCTACGTCCCCACCTTCACCCAGAAGGATTTTCGATTCACTAGAACTTCCACAAAGGATTACAACCATTAGGGAGTACCCAACTCCTCAATCACACTCCTCTAGTCCAGAGGTAGTGGAGCCACAAATACAATAATCACTTGGTGATCAAAAGATCACAAACTCTCTTTTGAAAAATTTTTCTTTACAAAACCCTAGAGAATAATGTATAGGATTGAAGCTCAAAGTTTGTAAGTGAAAATAAAACAAAGTAGAAGAGAGATTTGGTTCAAAAACTTCAGAGAAAAATCAGAGATTAGAGCACAGAAACTGAGAATAAAACTTCTTTCAAGAATACTCAAACTTTGATTTCTTTTGTAAATGTTGTTGTATTTCTCCTCAACCCCGTCCACCCCTATTTATAGGATATAGGTAGGGATTAAAGAGTAAATAATAATTTTGACTAATCAGGAAGGATAAGACCCAAAACCAGCCTAAAACCACGTTGTGAGATTAAAAACACGTTTTAAAACATGTTTAAAAACTAGCCGTTTGGCTGAGAAAACACTCACGGTCGACCGGCTGGTTGACCGATTTTCAAAAACTTTTGACCGTTGGCAGGCTCCGGTCGACCATCCCAAACAGAGAGTTGGGTGCAGTCAGTCGATCAACCGCTCGGTCGCCAGACATGGAGTTCAGTCGACCGGATAACGGCACACATGCACGCACCCAACGGTCAGAACTGCGATCGACCGCACGGTCGATCGTTCTGACCTGTAAAAGAGCCGGTCGACCATCTGGTTAACCGCAACAGGTCAAAACAGAATTTTTGAGGAAATGTTTTTGAAGATAAGTTTATTTTCAAAAATGATTTTTGTCAAGACTTTGTAAAATACAATAAACTGAGTTTGTAAATACTTGAAATAGGTCTATTAAAGTATTTTATACAAGAGACAAAAATAATCTTTTGAAAACACGTGTAATTTTGTGTGTGTGGGGAAATTGAGCTTTAACACTATATACTATCCTTTAACAAACTAACAAAAAATAAAAACTATATAGGAAGGTGTCTCTGAACCGCGTTGCCGAGCTAGAGCCTCCTCTCCTATGAAAGAGTCCTCTTGCGCCATCAACCTTTCAACATGCTTTTAGCGCCACTAACCTTACAACATGCTTAAAACCATCAAGACTTGTACAAACCTGAAATTCATTCTAGAATCTTTATTAGTACCAATAGCTTTTATATGGTTGTTATCATCAAAACGTATATAAATGGAGAGTGTAACCTTTTGGGCCAACATGATAGACTCAAAAGTTTTCTTTTGAATTTTGGTTTTGAAATTGGAAAAATTGATACAACTCTTTTCATTAAATATATAGATAAAGATATTTTGATTATTTAAATCTATGTTGATGATATTTTGTTGGTCTACTAATGACAATCTTTGTCAAGAATTTTCTAAGACTATGCAGAGTGAATTCGAAATGAGTCACATGGGTAAACTAGGTTACTTTCTCAGTCTACAAATCAAGCAAATGTCAGCTGTTCTTTCCCCATCAAGTAAGGAAAGAGGGGCTGACGGCGTGCAACAGGTCCATGAAGCAAACGTCGTTAAAAGATAAAATATTTATCAATCAAAGTTAGTATGCCAAGGAACTTCTCAAGGGATTCAGCATGGAAAATTCTGAAAGCAAGATATAAAACCCTGATTCCAGAATACATATCATTTTATGGTTTTCGATGTTTTGTCAATATTCACATTATTTTTATGTACATTTTTACCTACGTTTGATGTGAGATTTTTACACGTAACTCTACAGTTGGTCTAGACTGTGCTTGATAAAATTTCATACCATTTTCTTTTTATTATTTATTAAATAAAATCTTTTCTTTTTTTTTCTTTTTTCCTTTTCCTTTTTCCTTCTAATATTTTTCTTTTCCTTTTTATTCCTTTTCTTTTTCTAATATTTCATTAGGTTAATTTTACACATAACCCCTAATAAAATACCATTTACATTTTCCTTTTTCCTTCCTTTCTTTTTCTTTTTTCTTTTCCTTTTCTTATCTTTTCTCCATTTTTCTCCAAACTTCTACATACTTCGCTCTTCTCCATGAAGCCAACTCCCTTGGCTTCCCTTGTAAGCCTCCCTTTCACAAACTAAACCTCTTATCTTGCTCTCCCATACTCAAAACTAAAATCCCTCTCTCGTCTCACTTTTTCACACTTCTCTCTCTAAAAATCTTATAACTCCTAGTCCACCACCAAGACCACCAACACACACCACTCCCTCCTCCCACAGCCAGTCGCACCACCTCCCTTTGTCTCCACATCTCTCTCTAAAAAGGCCTAAAAACTTATTTCTCTATAAAACAACTTCTCTCTTAATTCTCTCTCTACTTCCTTCTCCTACATCAGGCCACCAACAGCCCAACTCCTCTCCACCTTTCTTCCACTCTCTTCCACCTTCCACACCACTAAAACCCCTTTCTCTCACCCCTAGCATCCTTTCTCTCTCTAGTTTCTCACTTTAAATCTCACTTTCTCGCTTCTTCTCTCCAATTATCTATAGTGTGTAAGTAAATATACTGTATCTTATTACTCGTACTCTTGATATGTATTATATATCGTGATTATACAATGTAGTATATATTACTGCTTCCTTCATTTTATCACTCACTAGGTCGCTTTCTGACGACCCTGGGTTTGCGTGCCCAGGTTGGAAATCCGAGTTATCGTATTGTCAGATATTTCATTGGATTCACATAGGAAACTCATCATCGATACCATAGGTATCTTTATGTTTTATTTCTGTTATCTTATTTATCCCTGTTTTCATATATTATGATCACTCACCCCCTTTTGCAGGTATTCTTGTACCTTTTATGCTGGACTTATTGTGTATCTTATATATATTCCCTGTACTGAGGCGTATATACGTCAGAGTATTTCTGCTCTGCGTATATATGTCGTCGTAATGTCTCCGTATCCGTGGGATCAGGGCGTAACATAAAGAGAGATAGATATTTCTGAATTTGAATCCTCCCCTTATCTCTAAACTTAATTTGATTTATCCAGAATTTTATGTGAAAATTCAATTTTGATCTGCAGCTTGTTGGCATGTTGATTGCTGAATATTACTTATCAATGATAGAATTGAAAAAAGTGATCAACATAAAAATTGTAACCTTTAAGTCTTCTTTCTGGATCATCTTGAATCATCAGATTGAGTTTTGGTAGTGAAGGTTATGATCAAAATATTAAAACATATACAGTCTGAATCTGAGTCGAAATTGATTTAGAACTCCGAATTTACTTAGATTTTCTCCTTATCTCCAAATATGATTGCTTCATCTCATCTGTTGATCTTCTCTTTATCTACTTATCCTCTTGGATTTTCAATTTATCTTCTAAAATTGATAAAATATCCATTTATCTTCAGCGAAACCGATAGGGTCTTCAAACAATCCATTTTTTCTTAAAATCAGATGATATTATCTTATCTGATATACCCAGTTATCAGATAAGATAGCTTCTAAAATCTTTGAATTTGAATCAATCCTCCTTTTTTTGAATTTTTTTGGATTTATTGGATAAATCTGTCAATCTCTCTCTTTCTTCGTTAATTACCCTGCACGCCACTGGACATGAAAATACATTAATAGCAGAGTTTTATTTAAATATAAATGCAGAGAAATGTGAAACATATGATATGAAAACATGTAATGCACGTGTATGGTCAGTACGCTTGCTTGCATGCTCGCTTGTCTATTTGTCAATTTTACTATTATTCTTTCCTTGAAAGTTGTGAAGAGTTTGAAACTTGCATTTATACTATTTTTCCTAACTGTATCATTTTCCTGTACTGGTACCGATCTCCTGTTTTGGTATATTTTTTGTATTCATACCAATCTCCTATATCGGTATTGTTTTTTTGTATTGAAATATATGATAGTGATATCCATAATTACTTGACACATGACTCTTGCATGCTATCACCTGACCCTGCATGTTATCACCTGCCACCTGACATATTACCACTTGGTGTGTGATTATCACATTTACGGGAATCCTGTCTTGATATCATATATTAGATACAATGACATGTTATCCTGTATTATATACAGTGACTTGAATCTATAGTACTTATGCACTCATGTAACATCCTGAACCTGTTCTGCTCCTGCTAGTCCCGTAAATTGATAATTACATAATAAACTATAAAAAAATAATTTACATCGGGTAAGGGGAAAACTAATAGACTTTAAGTGTTAAATATGTTTACAGTGGTATTAGGTATGTTGTGTAACTCCA
>JAVJIF010004333.1:0-164392 GCA_038442645.1 Agave tequilana | reverse complement strand
TCTCAAATTATGGAATCTCTCCCTGTCATTCTTTTTTCTAATGTTTTATTATAGTTGGAATTGGCAAATTATTAAAACTCTCTTTAATTCTTCTTTCATTTTTCGAATTGAAGCTCTCAAATCACAGAAACTCTTTCTATTTCTCCTTTTTTGCCTAATATAATCCTATTTTTAATTTTTTAAGTTGACTTTGTGCTTCTCCTTTTTTACTTCTTTTATGAGCTTGTCCTGTGATTATTTTTTCCTTCATTGTCCTTTTTATGTTTATATTGTCATTTTTCTTAGAATTCTATGTTTCTTACTTTATAAATTTTATTCTTTTTTATTTTCATCATCATTATCTTTTTATTTTTTTATTTTTTGTTTTCTATTCTATTTTTTATATCTATTTTTCCTACAGTGAAGAAGAAAAAGCGAGAAAGTCAGTATATCCAGCATCAATGTTGTTGGCTATTTCGTTCTCAAATCTCTTGATATTACTTTTAATTGTTTTCTTTTTTCTTTTTTTCTCTTAATTAATAATTTTATTGTTTGAAGTTGGTTTATAGATATGTCGTACGATCAGACGAGTCATGCTTGATTCATATTTGAACACGAAGAAAAAAAATTTATGGAGGTAAGAAAAAAAATATCTCAAGTTGGTTTTATTTTGAAATATATTTATATGATGAATTTTAACGTATTCTATATTATTGCTATATAAAAATTAATAACATCAGTTTATATCTTGTTTCAATTTTCTATATATAAAAGATAGAAAGGATGTTATTAAAAAAAGTAAAAGTTAGAAAGGATACATAAAACTATCTAAGGTACCTGCAACTACTCATTTAATTTATTTTTTTGTGTTTTCTACGTCAGTTTTTTCTTTTTCCCTATATATTTTCTCCTTTTAACAATTTTTTGTTTACCAGATTCCTTCAACTATTTTTTTATTCAAGTCTACTTTTTCTTTTTTTTCCCAACTATTTTTTTATTAAAAATATATTGCATTAGAACAATATTAGGAACAGATGTTTCCTAATATTTGAACTGCATTATTATTCTTGTATTAGGATTGTATTAAAATTTCTCCTCAACAATTGTGTGTGTGTGTGTGTGTGTGTGTGTGTGTGTGGTGTGTGTGTGTATATATATATATATATATATATATATAGGGGTTACTGTACCTCAGCCTGCGGCTGAGAGAACTCTCTCAGCCGGCGGGACGTGGCAACGTCAAATCCACAAATCTGTCATAAATTTTGGCGGACAAAAACCTGAACAATCCGCCTAATTAATGTCAGTCACCTCAACATTGTATTTTCCGAAAATACCCTCACTCACAACTTTTTACCTAATGAAAAAATATTTCCTTTTATTTTTACCATGGTCGCAGTATTTTGAAAAAAGCGATGAAAATGTATGCGACCTTGCTAATATTTTTTTAAGCCAAAATTTTATTATAGTTGCAGATCTATTCGACTTAGATCGTAGAGTTTTAATTTTTTTTTTTGGTCTTTTATTTTATACGAATGCGACGTTGGTCGCAGTATATGAAAGGTCCTTTTTTTTATTACATACTGCGACATGGGTCGCAGTTGTCTCAATATGCGTTGTATTGTCCTGCGACCATGGTCGCAGTGTATTTAACGTCATTTTTTTAATTCCCGGTCGCAGTTGATTATGTTTGCACTGTAGTCTTATGCGACCTTGGTCGCAGTGTCGACCCGGGTCACAGCTGTTTATATTTGCACTGTACACTTATGCGACCATGGTCGCAGTGTGACCCTGGTCGCAATTGTTTATGTTTGTACTGTATACTTATGCGACCTTGGTCGCATTATTGACCCTGGTCGCAGTTGTTTATGTTTGCACTGTAGATGATTGCGACCTTGGTCGCAATGTAGACCATGGTCGCAGTGTAGACCATGGTCGCAGATGTCTATGTTTGCACTGTAGACTTATGCGACTTTGTTCGCAATGTCGTTCATTGTTTACATTTGTACTGTAAATAATTTATAAACAATAACCTAAATCTTATAAAGAGCGGCAAAAAAGGAGAAAAAATAATAATAAATAATAACCTAAATCTGACAACGAGCGGTCCAAAAATTGCCTTGTGGGTAAATAATAAGAAACAATAACGAAAGTTACCGAAAGAGTAGCTTTTCATAAGGGGTATTTGGTAATTTAACTTCTTCCTATAAGCGGGCCGCAAGTTAGTGGGGGTGACAAATTGAGCCACGTCACCGCAGGCTGATATACATTTTTCTCATATTATATATATATATATATATAATATATATATATATATATATATATATATATATATATATATTATATATATATATATATATATGTGCGTGTGTGTGTGTGTGGCGCGCGCGCGCTGTCCTCATCAATAATAGGCAATTCAGTCTTCCCTTTCTTCAATTATTGTAACATGGTATCAGAGTCATAATTTTCTCCAACTCTAGTTTTATTTCTTTCTTCTTATTTTTTTCTTTTTAAATAAATAAAAAAAGAGAGAAAATCCTCATAAAAAATCAAAGGCCTCCAGCAATCAACGTCCCCACGTTAAAGGCACTCACAAAAATTCTCCGCCAATCAAAATCCTCACATCAGAAATGCTCCACCCATCAAAGTCTCCACATTAAGACACTCACTAAAAATCCTCCACCAAACAAAATCTCCACATCAAAAATCCTTCCCCAATCAAAGTTCCCACGTCAATACAGCTTCACCCGAACTGCATCCAACGAATTGCATCAACTACAGCACATCAAATGTGTTGTTGTACCTAGTCTACGGACTAATATATTATAATCTAAAATTTTAAGTGGAGAATGAATCTTATTCAACTTTTCTTTCTTTTTTACTTGCTTGAAAAAACAAAAGGGTACACTAACCTTTATAGGCTTCAAAGAAAAAAACTTATAAGAATACCAATCATCTATTAATGTCATAAACAAATGACAATAATGCATATATGACTCTTAACTTCTCCTATTCATGGTGACTGTTGATTTCTCTAAATTGATGATGACTCTTCTTTCATCCTAATTGACGATAATGACTCTTCATTTCTTTCAATGATGACTCTTCATTTCTCCTAAATGATAATGATGACTCTTCATTTCTTCACCTTATGGTGTCTCTCAAAATAAAATATTTTCATACGGGCATTTCTTTTAGCCTTCTGAAAGATTTAATAGGCAATGGTTTAGTGAAAATATCTGCTACTTGCTCCATGGTATGACAATACTCCAGCTCCACGGTTTTCTTCTTTACATGGCCTCTGAGAAAATGAAACGGTGTATCTATATCTCTACTCCTCCCATGATGTACTGGGTTCTTTGCAAATTGGATGGTTGATTTGTTGTCCACAAATATTACAATCGCTTCTTCTTGTGGATGATCAAACTCCTTTAAAATGTTCCGCAACCAAATAGCTTCACACACAGTAGATGAAGCTGTCACATACTCTGCTTCGCATGAAGATAAGACCACAACTCCTTACTTCTTTGAGGTCCATGAAAATGCAGTTGACCCAAGATAGAAGACATATCCAGTGGTACTTTTTCTCTTAACTTGGTCACCTCCCAGTCGCTATCTGAATAGCCTATTAACTCTATAGTTTTTACCATAAGTATAAAATAGACAAGATTGAGTGTGTCTTTGATATACCTTAGAATCCTCTTTGCAGCTAGCCAATGAGACTCCTTCGTGTCTCCATATATCGACTCTGACTCCTAAACAATATCAGGCCTTGTGATCGTTAAGTACCTCAGGCTACCAACTAGACTTTGAAAAAGAGTCGAGTCTACAAAATCTCCAATTCCTTCTCTTGATAGCTTCATTCTTGTGGCTATTGGGGTGTTCACTGGGTTGCAGTTACTCATATTGAATTTCTCCAAGATCTCCTTCATGTACTTCTTTTGAGATATAAATATCCCATCTTGTGTTGCTTCACTTCGATACCAAGAAATAGGACATCAATCCATTGTCCGTCATCTCAAATTCATTGAACATCGCCTCCTTGAATTCAGCAAGCATCTCGGTGCTACTTCTTGTGTATAACAAGTCATTAACATAAAGACAAATTATTAGAAATTCGCCTTGATGATTCCTCTTCATGTAGATGGTATGCTCATAAGGACATTTGGTGAAGCCATTTTGATGAAGATAACCATCATTTCGGACATTCCATCTCGTGGTGCCTGCTTTAAGCCGTACAAGGCTTTCTTTAGGCGATATACTTTGTCTTCTTGTCCTTTTACCAAAAATCTTCTGGTTGTTGTACATACACCTTTTCTTCAAGAATACCATTGAGAAATGCTGACTTGACATCTAGATGATATATCTTCCACCTGTGATGAGCTGCAAGTGAAATTAGTAGTCTCACCGTGTCCAATCGAGCAACTGGTTGAAAGACTTCTTCATAGTGCATGCCGTATTTTTGTTTGTAGCCTTTCGCCACAAGCCTCGCCTTGTACCGATCAACTTCACCATCTGCTGTGCGTTTAATCTTGTACACCCATTTGACATCTATTGCCTTGTAATTTTGTGGAAGTGTTGTCAATACCCATGTGTCGTTCTTCTGGATGGTATGCATCTCCTCCTTCATTGCTGATCGCCAACAATTTTTTTCCTTAGCCTCCTGGAAAGTGAGAGGCTCATGATCGGCATATAAACAAAACAGATAGTTTCTCCATCTTCTTCTATCTGCTCATAGATCTCCCTGAGGCTTCTCATTTGATTGGACCTCGTTGCACAGAGGATTCGCTACTATTACCTTCCCCAGAAGATGGAGAACCTCTTGCAGGAGACGGTGTAGCATGTTGAGGAGATGGTGGTGTAGCTGGTGGTGGAACTCTTGTAGGGGCTCGTTAGATTCATTCACCATGGGTTGCTCTTTGGCAGTCTCTTCATTGCTCCAACTCCATGCTTCAGCATCATTGAAGACAACGTCTCTACTAACCACTAGTTTTTTACTTAGTGGATTGTAGAGCTTGTATGCCTTCAACTCCTCGCTATATCCGATGAAAATGCATTTTTCACCATGATTGTCAAGCTTCTTCCTTTTAACTTCAGGTACTTGAGCATATGCGACACACCCAAAAATTCGTAGGTGTGCGACATTAGGCGTGTAGCCGCTCCATGTCTCTTGAGGAGTCTTGCCCTTCACTTACTTTATCGGGCACCGGTTGAGCAAGTAAGTTGAACATGCCATAGCTTCCGCCCAAAATTGCTTAGGCAGCTCCTTTTCTTTGAGCATGGTTCTTGTCATGTCAAGAATAGTGCGGTTCTTTCTTTCTGCGATGTCATTTTGTTGTGGTGTGTAGGTAGTAGTAAACTGCCTCTTTATGCCTTGCTCCCTGCAATATTCTTGAAACATATTTTAGGTGTACTCACCACCTCAAACAGATCGGAGAGTTGTTAGCTTGTGGCCACTCTCCGCTTCAACAAGAGCTTTAAAATTCTTGAAGGTAGTAAAGACAGCAGATTTTCTTTAAGAATGTACACCCACAACTTTCTACTGAAATCATCAATAAAGGTAATAAAATATCTATTACCTCCTAAAGATACGGGATCTAATGGTCCGCGGATGTCAGTATGAACAAGTTGCAATGGTGCCTTCGCTCTCCACGACTTTCCACTGGGAAAAAGAAGTCGTGCTTGCTTGCCAATTATGCAAACTTCACAAGTATGATTTGGTGGATCAATTGTTGGTAAACCTCGTACCATGTCGGTTGTAGATAGTAGCTTCAGGCCGCTGAAGTTTAGATGGCCGAAGCGAAGATGCCACCTCCATGACTCATTCTTCATGAGTCCTTGAAAACACTTCTTAACTTTCGTATTTAGATGCAAGGGAAACATGCAGTTCCTTGTCATCTTAACGCAAGTTATAAGACCTCCTTTTGCATTTTTCAACCAAAGATGGTTGTTCTTCATATATACTTTATATCCTTTCTCGAGTAATTGACCGATGCTGAGAATATTACTTTTCATGTTAGGAATATAATAAACATCAGAAATATACTCAGGCTTACCATCCTTTTGGTAGATTTTGATCTTTCCTCTGGCTTCAATAGGGAATTTTGAGAATCTCCTAAGCTCACACTTCTATGAACTCCTTCTACAAGTTTCATGAAAAGTTCTTTCTTCCGACACATGTGGTTGCTAGCACCCAAGTCAAGGTACCAAACATCATTCTGATCACTTGAATCATCATGAACAAGAAGAAGAGTAGAGTTACTACCCACATTATTTGTTGCTTCAGCGAGATTGGTAAGATCTTCAGTTCTGTGCTAGCAATCCGAGGCATAATGTCCAATTTTTTGATAGTTGTAGCATTGGACGTTCTTGTTGTTTCCACGTCCAGATGTAAATCTTCTCGGTTGCTTCGTTCCTCGACCTCTGAAGCTTTGAAACTCCACTTGATTTTGAGTGGTTCCTTGTTGGGGACCACGTCCCCTACCTCTACCACGATCACAACCTCTACTATGTGAGCATCGATCATTTAGAGTCAGCTTTGACTCTAATGCTTGTTCCAAATTATGGAACCAGTCTTCTTATGCATGCGTTACTCATGAACTTGAAGAGATCCCAAAAGCTCCTCTATTGAGATCTCCTCCAAATTCTTGGACTCCTCAATTGCCGCCACCACGTGCTCGAACTTTGATATGAGGGATCGCAGTAATTTCTCCATCACTCGGATGTCATCTATCTTCTCTCCATTTCTCCTCATTTTATTCACAATTAGAAGTAATCGTGAATAATAATCGGAGATTTTTTCTTCATCTTTCATTTGAGCGGCTTCAAGATCGCCTTTCAAAATTTGGAGGCGAATTTGCTTCACCCGCTCGACTCCTTTGTAGATGGTAGCAAGGATTTCCCATGCTTCCTTACTCGTCGTTGCTTCGGTAACTCTCTCGAAGGTAAACTCGTCCAACCCTTGATAGAATAGAAAAAGAGCCTTGCTATCCTTCTTTCTTTGCTCTTTAAGAGCCTTCTTCTCTTCATCGGTGTAGGCGGTTTCTACCTTCGGTGTGGGTTCCTTGAACCCATCAATAATTAGCTCCCATAACTCTTGAGAACCAAATAGACCTTTCATCTGAATTGACCAACTCTCATAGTTATCTTTCAATAACTTGAGTACTTGTGGATTGATGAGATTGTTGGTGGAGGCCATGAGGAGAAGTGAAAATGGAAAAGAAGTTGAATTGGTTCTGATACCAATTGTTGTATACTAGTCTACGGACTAATATACTATAATCTAAAATTTTAAGTGGAGAATGGATCTTATTCAACTTTTCTTTCTTACTTGCTTGCTTGAAAAAACAAAGGGGTACACTAGCCTTTTATAGGCTTCAAAGAAAAAAAACTTATAAGAATACCAACCATCTATTTTAATGTCATAAACAAATGACAATAATGTATATATGACTCTTTAACTTCTCGTATTCATGGTGACTTTTGATTTCTCCAAATTGATGATGACTCTTCATTTCTTCTAATTGATGATAATGACTCTTCATTTCTTTTAATTGATGATGACTCTTTATTTCTCCTAATTGATGTTGATGACTCTTCATTTCTTTCAATTAATGACGACTCTTCATTTCTCCTAATTGATGATGATGGCTCTTCATTCTTCACCTTATGGTGTTTCTTCTACTTCCAAAATTAATGTCATAAAAGATATTTGTGTTTGATATTCCAATAAAATGTTCCAGTGAACACAAACTGCATCAGATTCTGCGAACTGCATCAAATACAACACATCAAATCCAACATCAGATCCAGCTTTAGATCATTAGATCCAGCATCGGATCTCATCCCGCGATCATCTCATCATCAACCGACGCAGTTCTACCAGCATGGTTTGCCTGCTGTGATTCTAATCAAGCCCTACCTATCATGTCTTCTGAGGCTTCCCAAGAGTACTTTCATATTGCTAGGGATAAAATTGGTGAAGGTTTCAAATTGGTCATCCTGGTCTACAACTATTCATGGTACTTTGCGAGGACATCATTTACTTGGTCACATCAATGGAACCACATCACCTCTGATCCTACCTTCTGATGTTGATGCTGCTACTCGAAAGAAATATGATGTTGCAAAAAAAACATGATCAAAAAGAGATGATCGTATTGCTTCCTATATTATTTCGTCAATTGATCCTTCTCTTTGTGCATGTATAAGCAAGTTCGAGTTTGTTGCTGCGATATGGAAACATTTAACAAAAAAGTTTGTTCAAATCAATGGACAACAGGAATATCAATTAATTGCTCAGGCTCAAACTGCTTCTCAATATGAAAAATCTATACATGATTTTTATTTTCAGATGAGTGAGTGCTGGTGGAAACTAGATGAAATAGAGGCTAGTTCACAATCTACTGTTAATATCTCTACCTCCACCAAGACCGGAGAGCACAGGACACTTTATCAACTTTTGATGGATCTCTGTTCCAAATTCTCCACATTAGCTGGTCAGCTTATTCATCGAGATCTGATTCCATCACTTGACTCTATTGTATCAGATTTGATTTCTGAGGAGACTCGTTTACAGTCGATTGCATCCCACAATACGGTTCCTATTGAAAGTGTTCTTGCTGTTGCATCACGATCTAAATCTACTTTTTTTTGTGGTCATTTGTCACAAAAGGGACATGTTATTGATGATTGTTTTGCTCTACATCCTGGTAAGCTGAAAAAATATGAGGAAAAGATTCGTGAAGGATGGGTACACAACTGCATTCACCCGTCCATCAGCTAATATCATAGTCTCACCATCCAACATTGATCAACTACTTGAATAAAAGATTGATGTGTTGGATCTATTTTATTCCATACAAGATATATGCATATACTGTAAAGCTATTTATCATGATCCAAGGGAAGGTGGGTTTAAGTCATACCTGATTCCATCACGAAGGGGATGCCAAAGATTGCCGATCTCGAGGACGTCAGAGTTGCGGGAGAGTATGCTTCTCTCTAGCCACCAAATTCTCTTCCTAATCCTTAGAGGAGATGAGAAGCCTCCAAAAGAGAAATTAGGTCGAGAGGGAACCTTGCCCATGATACATATAGCATCAAGGAATCCTAATGCAATTCATTATAGATCTAGGCCCTTGATTGATAACACGAGTTCCAGACGTGTAGATGAGTCTCACATTTTAATTTAAATACGCTTAAGGCTAAGTGTAATTGAAAACGTGTCTAGACCCAAAATATTTAGGCTTGATCAATTCTTTATTGGTCAAACAACATAGGTTAAAGTGGGTGGGTGCAAATACCCAATTGACTTGATTAGGCCAAAATTAAATTAGACTTTAAAACATAATAAGTCTAACAATCTCCAACTTGGGTCAAGTAAGTCATACTGATTAGATATTATGTATAACTTCATGACGTCCAAAAATTTTAATCGTCAACAAACCACGTTTAAAATAATCTGGTCCATTAAGTGTCATGCCACCGAATATGGCGATCGTTACCTTCTATATAATCAAGATAGGACCTTTCACATCATAAGTTTCAGAACTTTTAACGACATAAATCAAGTGTGGACGTATGGCATGAAAATGGCCTCTGATCAAATAAGGTACAATTCTAACTGGTTTTCACTTTATGACTCCATCTAGTCTATAACTTTATGACTCCAACGAGTCCACTGCTAGCAAACTCAAATGCACAAATTAAAATCAAAAAAATTTAAAAAAGCCAGTTATAACTTTATTATCGGAATCAACAAATATACATAAAGTGCACTTAGAAATAATGTCTGTCACATAAAATTATCCACTCCCACTAAACCATGATATCATTAGGACTAGCCATTCTCATATGAGCAACATGTTCAAAGAACACTTTAGGTGGCAGCCCTTTGATGAGTGGATCTGCAATGTTAATACTAGCATTAATACTGTCAACCGACACAATGTTATTCCGAATTCTATCTTTAATGACAAGAAACTTATGTCGATGTGTCTCGACCTTGCTGAACTCTTTTCACTTTTACAGTAGAGCTATGCAGCTCTATTGTCACAGTATAACTGTAATGACTTTTCGACTAAATCCACTAAGTAAAGCCTAAAAACAAAATTCTTGAGCCATATTGCTTGAGTCGATAATCTTTGACAATAGAGCTCTGAAGCTTTATTGTCTCTGTAGCTCTATTGTCACAGTATAACTATATTTTCTTATAAGTAACAAACTCTGCTTCCATCTGTTTTCTCAAAAAAATGAAAGGCGTGTATAATCTTTATTTGATTGTAAAAAAAATTACAGCGGATCAATAATCCGATTATAAAATAAGGAAGAATTATTGGATCTCCCCTTTGTTTAAGGCTGAGTTCTTCATGTAGTGGTGGAGAGTGATTCTTGTTCTTTGTTGACGAGCCGAACCAAATGCTTGACCTTTGAATCGTCTTGCTCTCATTTGAAGCACACTGGTAAATTATAAAAATCTTAATCAGTAGTTAAAATCTCAAAGAGATTATAAAACTTAAACTCAACAAGTTTATAAAGAGTAGTCTCTTTCAGCAGTCTTGTACTCAAACTTCAACCTTCTGTAGTTATCCAGCTTCAAGTATTAAGTATTAAGTGTGCCTTTTTGGAGATTCTCCACCTCAGGCCTATGGCTTCTTCGGTTCCTCCTCCAGAACTCTCCCTTTTCCCTAACTATTCATAGCTATTTATAGAGAATTTTGGGGTGTAACCAACCCTTAAATCTCTCCATAATGGGAAGGGTGCAACCAGCCCCTTAAATATCTCCATAATGAAAAGTTATTCCCCATCATGTGGAGAGAAAATTGGGTGTAACTGACCAAGTTCATGACCATCAGTTACAATAGAAATGCGGGTTCGCGCTAGGTCTGGACCTCACTCTAATGTTAAGATGCGGAGTTCACATGCTTGCATTGAAGTTGAAAGCACGAAGCTACGCATGCTTGCATTTTGATGTTGAAAATGTAACTCTGAGGTCCGCGTATTGAAGAGCAGCACGACTATCGCATTTGGCACATAACACGATCCTCGCGCCATGTTGTTGATGAAGGCTGCGTTTGAGGTTGAAATGTGACCTCCGCATTTGACAAGGAACGCGAGGTTCGCGTTTGAGGTTGAAACGCAACCCTCACGTTTGCATAAGGCCTGCGTCTGAGGTTTAGTCTTTAATAATTTTTAGATAGCTTACAGAACCCCTCCAAAGTTTTTGAAGCTCTGAGGTTGACTGGGACGAATTTCGAAATACTTTGTACTTCATGTTGATTTGGACTTCCATGATTGGACTGACAATCTTTTAAGATGTACTGAGCTTAATCTTGCCTGGATTTCGGTCTTCTGAGTTACTATTGAACTTCTTGACGCCTCGAGAAAAGATCGTTGTAAGTATCTAGATACACAGTTTAGAACTTATCTGATTTCTGATATGATTGTCAATATAATGTTGAACCAGAAGAGTTGTCAATTACTTTTGCCAGTATACTATTGAATTGATTGCAGAAGCAGGGATATACTCTTTGTATTAGGAGAGAAAAATGCGATTTTAATTGATGTAAACGTGAATGTCGTATTGGACGCGTCTATCATTGGACGCGTGATAGTCTCTAAAATTGCATATTTCATACCACATCTTCACATTTATTAGTATTATATTCTTTTAATAACACCTGTCTTGTATGTTTCTAGGTCCATGACATGAAATGAAGAAGAAGCCCAAAATCCCATTTAATTGGTGATTAAAAGCCTATAAAAATAGCCATTGACCTTGGAGGATGGTTTTGTCAAAATCGGGAGCCCAAATCCGGAATCCAAGAAGTACAGCCGATAGGGGGACAAGCGGGGAGCGTGCAGCAGGAGGCACTGTGCATGCGGCCCCAGGATTGCCTCAGAAACGCGGCTTTTCCGCGGCAATAGTGTGGAGCCGCGCATCGTGATTTGACGTGCGGCTCCGTAGACGCTCCCTGGTGCCCACTTTCGCCTATATAACCCCTAGAATTTCTAGAGCTGAGGAAGGAGGAGTTTTTAGGGTTTTCTTCTCCATGTTGTAGTTTTTAGGATAGTTTAGATGAGTTCTCCTTCTTCCTTTTTTATATTTTTCATTTCTTGTAGATTTTGTAATAGAGAAGAGAGTAATACATAGGATGAAAGTAAGAGTGCTTGAAATGGAGGGTGACACTCTATGAAAAGTTCTCTCTTTATCTTTACTTGTTTTCTTCTCTCTAACTCATTTTACATGCTTAGCTAATTTCTCTCATGGCAACTAACTACTAACCACTCACTTGCTAACTTCCTACTTGATAATCCACATGAATCTAATAGCCTCTACTTGGTCTTACTCTTGCAAGAGCCATTGATGGCTCATGATGATGGATTCTAATACTCTAACACCCTAACTCTCTATCAAGCTAACATTACTTCATTCTATGCTTGTTTTTGTTTAGTTTTGATGGTTTAAGTGTAACTTGCACTTATTTGTTGAGTTTGAATGTGATGATTTATCTTATGGGTCATACTTTGAAATGCTCTTGAATTAAGGACTAGTGATGACAAAGGATACATGTAAGGCAACTATCACTAAGAGGTTAGCATGGTTAGTGGAGCCATTAGTAGTTAGTAGCCAAGGGTTTTCTTACATTTTTACTTTATTTTAGAAATATACCAAAAATCACAAATACCTTCTTTTTTATGTTTCCCACTTCTTTGTTTTCGCCGTATCCTTCTCTTTTCACTTTTTGTTTTCTTTTCTTTTTAATTCTTTAAGATATTGAAGAACTTTAACATACACGTGAACATACCGATAAAACTTCTATCGCTTCCTGTCCCATGGATTCGATCCTTTTAGCCTCAATGCTATAACTGAAGTATTGAGGAAGTCAAGGCACACACACTTTAACTCTTGATTTTAAAATGACACTTTTCGTGTACGGTTTTTTCCTGATCAAATTTTGGTGTCGTTGCCGGGAATGGGAACGGTTTGATTTCACGTTTTTGTTAACTTTTCTTCTTTATTTTTGGTGTGCAGGTCAAATCTTAGCATTGCAGAAGTCCACACTTACTTTTGTATGGTTGGGTAAATTCTTATATATCGTTATACTCTGCTGCTAGTTTCTGTTTATATTATGGTTAAAAAATCAAAGAGTTAAGAAATTACCGTGTAGCTTGTGGCTAACGGGTCATGTCCACGAGGAGGAATGCGATGAATGCTTTTCAGTGTTTTGTTTAGTAACAAAGAATTGTGCTCGTTTTTTAATTGAAAAGAGAATGGAAAGAAGGGAGATAATTAAAAGAGAAATTGCAACTTTAGAGAAGGCTTCTGAAAAGGTGAATTTTGTACAAAGTTTAAAAAGTGATTTGTTATTTTTTTAATGAAGAAGAAAATCTGGGCTCACTATCTCACTACTCAATGATATGTTCTTCTCTTGAAAATCTTAATGCCTCAACTTGATCATAGGTAAAACTTAAGATTGATTCTAGAAAGTTTTAAGCAAAACACATAAGATGGTTGGAGAGGTTAATTCTATTCTTTAAGAAATCGTCTTGAGTTGAATGTTAAATCATCAAGAAGTTCAAGTATGAGATAAAAACAAGTTCAAGAGACATTTTGAAAAGAGGTAGAAGTTAAAAATCTGAACCCATCCTCATGTGACTTCAAGAACACTTTCAAGAAGAAAGGCTTAAGTTAGGCATGCAAATGATTCATTCGGTCATTTCATCAAAACCATTCGAAAAGAAGAGGGAACAGAGAGAGGAGTAATAGTGAGCCCAGAAAACCGATTTAGCTACTCATGGAAGACAAAGAACAATGCAAGTAATTAAAGAAAGACATACCGTAAAATAGAATGGAAGAAAAGGTAGCTTGATTCCTGTATTGATGTCACTTCAATCTTTAGAATACAATCACTCATTTCCTATCTCTCACTGGTGTTTGTACTGAACTACAAATTGCAAAATAAAATACAACTTTTATACTATCTAACAAAGAGCCTAAATCCTTAAAGAATAAACAAAAATTCTAATCCTAGTCTTCACTCCTCTTTTCTCTGTTGAAACTGGTATTTATAGGGAAAAATCAGAGGGGAGACATCGTAGAAAGATTGGGGGAGCAAACGCTCCCCCAACAAACGCAACCAAGCTGCGAAAACGCGGCTAGGGCCGCGTTTCCGAGGCCCTGGTGTGGCCAGTTGGCCACACCCAATTGGATGATTCTCCTATTTTGGTGATTCGCTTATATCTTCTACTGGTTTTCTCATTTCTGCTCCAAGATTTGACGAAACAGCCTTTGATTGTTGACTTCAACCGCTTGATTTGGGAGGATTCTTTTCAACCGATTTTCAACCTCTCTGATATGCCAAGATTTTCCCTGATTCCTTGATTTCGAATTTATTCTGAATTAAATCAGAATTTGATGGGCTTTTGGGCTTGTTTCTCCTTCCTTTCTTTTTAGCAATTGGGCCTACATTTAACAAAGAAGAAGAAGACTTATTAATAGGATTTATTAGCTAAAAAGTATGGTAAGGTGACAATGTATATGCAATATGTGTGACTAATCACACCCCCACACTTATCTTTTACTCGCCCTCGAGCAAAACATCAGACTAATTCTTATCAATTATTAGACCACTTTCGTAGGTCACTCAATTGTACTGAGCATGTGCAACAAGCCATTAAACCTCTAGGTTACTCATAGAGGACGAGTTTTGTCTCGTGAGGGTTTTCAGTGGATTGCACTCACAAAATCTATAAAAAATGTTAGTATTTTGAAAAGCATTTTTAAACGAGAAAATATTTGAAGTATATTTGTAAGATTTTAAGTAATTTATAAGTTATAAGAATATCAAATTTTTCATTCCGAAACTCAGTCTCTATTCAAAAACATGTCATTAATCAAAGTAAGGAGTCAAATTGTACTTCTCATCTAGTCTATTAATTTACCCTGAGTCGTATGCACCATCGTGACTGTGAAGTTTGACTAAGGGTTTTTTAACTCTAACTCTTATGCCTTATTTATTTTTATTTTGGTGGAATTTATTCCTCAATTTCATTAGGCTTCTAATCTGCCCATATAATGAGCCTTTAGCCGGTAACACCCAAACCGGACAGTTTTAGGGCACCAGGTGAGAAAACACCCCTAAGGACTTAAACACTCGAGCAGACAAGGCCACGAAATCAAGGTTTTTATTTATAAAATGTACCCCTTTTAGGCGTGAATACTTATGCTTCATGAGGCACAAATACCCAGCTTAATTAGAGAATATATATATATTTTTTCAAACTTATCTAATTATCTTTTGCATAAATACCAAGGCTTGCTTAGGCCAAAACACCTAGCTAATCAATAATTAGATTTGTTTATTTTTTTCATACATATATACTTTTTTTTTATAAGGCATAAGAGTCTTTATTTTTAAACCCTAAGTGTGTAAGTGTATTTAATGTGTATATTTCATCAAGATAAATATCAAGACTAAATTACTTTCACAAATTTTCTTCCTAAGCCTAAAAATCAAACAAGTCATCTTATTTTGACCAAGTGTAAGAAATCCTAATTATGATTTTCCCATTCCTTAAAATTGACTTAATTTCTTATAAAAATATATCCAAATATTGTTCTTACCTTTCAAAAAGTTTTTTTTTTATATATATACAAAAAAAAATTTAATTTTTTTTAACAATTTTTTTTTTTAGAGTTATATTAGTCATGTTAGAACCCTCCCCCAAACTTATCTCATGCATTGTCCCCAATGTATGAAAGAAATGTATGGATGCTTGAAATAAAATAGAAAAGAGGAAAGTTACCGATATACTGGGTCAACAAGACCCATAGCCGTTTCGTTTACCGGCACCGATTCCAAGAAAGGTTTAAGGCGTTGACCATTTACCTTAAAGTCATTTCCATTCTTGGGGTCACTGATCTCTACTGCACCGTGTGGAAATATGGTTTTTACAACGAATGGCCCAGTCCATCTTGATTTTAATTTTCCTAAAAAAAGATGAAGCCTAAAATTATAGAGTAAGACTTTTTGTCCAGGGACAAAGGTTTTTCTTATGATGTGTTTATCATGAAAAATCTTAACTCTATCTTTAGTGATCCTAGCATTTTCATAGGCCTCATTTCTTAACTCCTCTAATTTGGAAATTTGTAACTTCCGAAGGTCACCGGCCTTAGTCAAGTCGAAATTCAACTGCTTGATTGCCCATAAGGCCCGGTGCTCTAACTCAACGGGCAGGTGACAAGCTTTACCATAGACTAACCTATAAGGAGACATCCCTAGAATCGTCTAGAAAGCGGTCCTGTAAGCCCATAGGGCATCTACAAGTTTGATGGACCAATCTTTCTAGTTTTGGTTCACAGTTATCTCCAAGATAAGCTTGACTTGTCTATTGGAAACCTCAACCTGCCCACTGGTTTGAGGATGATAAGGTGTGGACAACTTGTGAGTTATGACATACTTTCGCATAAGAGCTTCAAAGGATCTATTGCAAAAGTGAGTGCCATTATCACTGATGATAGCACGAGGGATTCCGAAGCGTGATAAAATGTTCTCATTCAAAAACTTTATGACAACTTTGTTATCATTAGTTTTACAAGGAATGGCTTCTACCCACTTGGACACATAATCCACAGCAACAATATATATTGGTTTCCAAATGAATTAGGAAATGGACTCATAAAGTCCATGCCCCAAACATCAAAGAGTTCTATTTCTAGAATTGGGTTGAGGGGCATCATATTTCGTTTTGAGACCCTTCCTACCATTTGGCATCTAGGGCACGTCATGCAAAATTCATAAGCATCCTTGAATAAAGTGGGCCAATAGAACCCGCTTTGTAGCACTTTTCAGCAGTGTTGTGGGGACCAAAGTGTCCACCGCATGCAAGTTCGTAACAAAAGGAAAGAACATTCTTAACCTCCTCATCGGGAATGCATCTCCTAATAATTTGGTCAGAACAGTACTTAAAAAGATACGGTTCCTTCCAAAAGAAATACTAGACTTGGGATAAGAACCGGTATATATTATTTTTGGACCAATAAGACAGAGTTTGGTTTGTGACTAAGTAATTCACTATATCAGCAAACCAAGGTTCCTTAGAGATAGCTAGGAGATTTTCATCAGAAAAATCCTCATTTATGGGTAATATGTTGCATTGAGAATTAGGGATTCGTGAGAGATGGTCAACAACGATATTTTTTACGCCTTTCTTGTCTCGAATCTCGAGATCGAATTCTTGAAGAAGGAGGATCCAACGAATGAGTCGGGCCTTGGCATCATCTTCTTCATCATGAGGTACCTAAGCGCAGAATGATCGGTGAAAATGGTAGTTTTGGACCACAGTAGGTAGGGACGAAATTTTTCTAAGACAAACACTACTGCCAAGAATTCCTTCTCAGTCGTAGTGTAGTTCAATTGAGCATCATTGAGAGTCCTACTAGAGTAGTAAATCACATGCTGCTTGTTATCAATGCATTGTCCTAGGACAGCGCCTATGGCAAAATCGGAAGCATCGCACATGATTTCGAACGGCTTAGACCAATCCGGTGCAGATATGATTGGTGCAAAAATAAGCTCTCTCTTAAGCTTCTCCCAAGAATTCAGACATTCAACATCGAAAGTGAAGGACACGTCCTTAGCTAACAGATTAGTCAAGGGCCTAGCAATTTTGCTAAAATTCTTGATAAATCTTTGGTAAAAACCAGCGTGTCCTAAGAAAGATCTAATATCCTTCACGATTTGGGCATGGGAAGCTTTGCAATAACCTCAATTTTGGCTCTATCCACTTCGATTCCTTTCTTGGAGATTTCATGACCCAAGATAATTCCATAGTTTACCATGAAGTGACATTTCTCCCAATTCAGTGTCAGATTTTTCTCAGCACAACGTTGGAGGACAAGTTCTAAATGGCGGAGACATTGAGTGAATGAATCTCCGTAGATGAAGCAATCATCCATAAAGATCTCTAAGAATCGTTCTACCATATCAGAGAAAAGACTCAACATGCAACATTGAAATGTTGCTGGGGCATTGCATAAGCCGAAAGGCATTCGACGATAAGCAAATGTCCCAAATGGACATGTAAACGGAGTCTTTTCTTGGTCCTCAGGAGCAATAGGGATCTGGTTATACCCCGAGTAACCGTCCAAGAAACAGTAATACTCGTGACCCGCCAAACGTTCAAGCATTTAATCAATGAAGGGAAGTGAAAAATGGTCCTTACGATTTGCATCATTAAGCTTCGTATAGTCAATGCAAACTCGGATCTTCGTGGGAAGTCGAGTTTGGACCAACTCTTTGTTCTCGTTTTCCACTACGGTAAAACCGGATTTCTTTGGAACCGCGTGGACAGGACTGACCCATTGGCTATTAGAAATGGGATAAATTATCCTATTGTCTAAGAGTTTTACAATTTAAGCATGAACAGCCTCTTACATTATAGGATTTAACCTATGCTGCGGGTCTCTTTAAGTGTGGCATCTTCATTGAGATGAATGCGATGTTGAACGATGGTCGGACTTAATCCCTTTATATCAGTCATAGTCCAACCAATGGCTTTCCTATGTTTTCTTAGAATTGCTTTAAGATTTTCTTCTTCCCCGTCATTTAAATGGGAGGCAATAATGACTGGAAAGGTCTCTTGTTCGCCTAGATAGACGTACTTGAGATGCGTAGGTAAAGCTTTCAATTCTAAGGAAAAGGAAGGCTCACTGGAAGGACTAGTCAAATTTGTTGGCTCCATTATTGGTGAAATAGGGTTCGGGGCTCAATTCACATCAGAATCTACAACCTGATCAAGATTAAAGTTGTCAGACTCTAACCCAAAGTCGCACTCAGTTTCTAGTTCCAATTCTTCTCTATGTTCACTTGTTAAGTTCTCAATTAGGTTGACTTCAAATGTTTGATCCTGAACATTGCGGGGTTGTTTTCCTAGATTGAAGACATTGACTTCTCTAGTCATGTCCCCAAAGGTTAACCTCATGGACCCATTCCTACAATTGATGATGGCATTGGCAGTAGTAAGGAATGGTCGCCCTAGGATAACAGGAGTTTGAGCCCTATGATTGGAGTTGGACACAGGTTGTGTCTCTAGAACTATGAAATCGACAGGGTAAATAAACTCCCCGACCCGGATAAGGACATCATTAATCTCCCTTTTGGAAATTTTACTGAACGGTCAGCTAGTTGGATGGTGACTCGAGTAGGACTAAGATCGTCCAACCCGAGTTGTTGATAAACTGAGAATGGAAGCAAGTTGATACTTGCCCCCAAGTCAAGAAGTGCACGACTAATCTCGGCTTGTCCTATTGTGCAGGCAATGGTGGGACTACCTGGATCCTTGTACTTAACAGGGATCGGACCCGATAGTAGCTCACTAATGTTAGTGTCTAGGAAGACCTTTTTGGTACATTAGTCTTTCTCTTCTTGGTGCACATGTCCTTAAGAAACTTAGCATAGGAAGGCACTTGTTGGATAACATCAAGAAGTGGCACATTTATCTTCACTTGATTAAATATCTTAATTATCTTGTCCATGTGTGGATTTTGCTTGTTGTTTTTCAACCTATTAGGAAATGGTACTATAGGCTGGTGCACCTGACTGGTTGACTTATCTTTTTCAGATTCATCAGATTTGGAAGGATTTGGATTAGATGAGGTGGATGCTTGATTGTGGTTGTGCTGAATGGGATTGGTTGCCGTTGACACTTGATTATCAACTTTCTTTCCTGACCTCAATGTATGAACAACATTACATTGATTTAATGATTGATCCTCAACCAAATGAGATTGTTGAGAATTCCTAGGATTGGTTATTGGCTGACTAGGCAGGTACCCTTCTGTCTCTCATTCTGTGGAGTGGCTAGTTGGCTAATTTGAACCTCTAACCTCTGTATAGTTTGCATGAGAGAATCTTGGTTTTTCATGCATCTTTCCATGTTTCTCTCAAAGTCAGTCATTCTCCTTTCTCGTTGAGGATTCTGGAAGGAAGATTGTGGAGCTTGGTTGGGAAAGTTTTGTTGATAGTTTGAAAAGTTAGGTGAATGGTTGGGAGAATTATTGTGGAAATTAGAAAAGTTGGGTTGATGATTGAAGAATTATTGGCATGATGGAAGTGGCTAGCATGATTTGATCGTGAATGGTCATTGTTATTTTGGCTCCATGAGAAATTAGGGTGATTTCTCCAGTCAGGATTGTATGTTGGTGCGTAAGGATTATTGTTAGGCCTTGAAAAGGCCGCATTCATCGGTTCATGGTATTGTTGTTGAGCCTGAAATACAGGGCACTCCTCGAACACATGATTCATGGCTAGACAGTAAGTATAGCCTGGAGTTGGAAATTGGTTTGGGCTGACTTGATTGACTGGACTTGGTTCCTTAGTTTCTAAAGCTTCCAGTCTTCTTGCTAGGTTCGCTAACTTAGCCTCATTAGTTATAGATGATTCGATAGAATGGAGACCTCCTTTTGAAGAGATGGAGTTTGAATTCCTAGAGGTTTCACTAGTAGGTTCCTATTGGATGGTCTTTTCAGCTAGGTTTTCATATAAATCCCATTCTTCATTTTCATCCTTCTGCAAGAATCCCCCTTGGCACATACTTTCTAAGAGGGTTTTGGTAGAATAGTCTAAACCGTCATAAAGAATTTGACATTGTCGCCATTTCTCTATTCCATGATGAGGACATTGGACAAGGAGGTCTTTAAAGCGTTCAAAGTACCTCCAAAACGGTTCACTAGGTTCTTACTTGAATTGTATGATGTTCTTTCTAATGAGAGCGGTATTATGAATTGGATAGAATTTCTTCAAGAAGATCTTGATGAAACCATCCCAAGATGTGATAGAGCCGGCCGCTAAGCTGTAAAGCCATTTCTTTACTAAGTCCTTAAGAGCGAAAGGGACAAATCTCAACCTAATAGCATCATCTACAAGGTGTGGGATTTTCATCATTAGACATACTTCCTCAAATTCTCTTATGAAGAAGTAAGTATCTTTGGACTCTAAGCCATGAAACTTGGGGAGTGTGTTGATGAATTGAGGCTTGAGCTCAAAATTGTATTCACCAACCGATGGAAGTAGAATGCAAGATGGAAGTGAGGTTCGAATGGGATAGAACCTATCCTCCAATGATGTTGGTTGAGCCATAACCGAATCAAGTCTTGGTCCAAACTTGGGTGGTGATGTGTTTCTAGTTAACCTAGATGAGTTAGGGTCTCTTGACCATACTTGCATACACAAACACAATCACAATCACAAACAAGTTTACCAACAGTCAACAAGAGTAATCAACCAAGCCTAGTCTAAGGTAACCTTAACCTAGACAACTCCTAACTGGTGATTGTCCACAGGAGGTATATGTAGACTTTGACCACAAGCTAATCAGCCAGGTCAGGGCAAGATTGGTGGGAGGTTATTCGTCAAAAACGTTCCTTAATTAAGTAACCACCAACCTTCGGGCTTTCGGCTCTTAATCCCTTTCCTAGACACTGATTTGGCAGGAGTCAAATTCTAATACCTTCCTCCTTAGGATAATCTTCTAGTGAGTTCGAGATGTCCCTAAGGCCAATGTCTATCATATTTTACTTAGGCTTAGGTTGTGCGTGCTTGGAGATGGTTTGTGGGCTAAGAAAGGGTAATGACTTCCCCACCTTATCTTGAATTGGGTTTTGCCCTTAGAATTTATTGTGCAAAGTGTGCAAGATACAGAAAAGTAACATTCAAAAGCAAAATATCACCCAATAATGTTTCCTAAGCTATATGCTATGCATACGTACCTTGTCTCCAGCTCTCTTTAACAGTAATTGTAAAATAAACGTAATTAGACAAATGCCTAGAATGCACGTCTAAATGTTTTTTAAGCAATTAACAATCACTCAAATTACAGTTGGATTAAAACAGGGATGGTGGATAGCAGATATAGCCAGAATATAACGTACAAAAACTTAATTTTTTGCGAGCAATATGTCCTGCAAAAAAAAATTTTAGTAGTCCTACAAAAATTGTAACTTTTGCAATAGCAATTTCTTGAAATTCTGTTTCCTACTTTTGAGAGTAGGGGCACAGAATACCAAGTCTTCACTTGCAAAGCTTGAATGCTAGATCTGAATCTTGAAGTCCCTGAAACAACACACCAAACTTGTTAAAAAACAAATACACCGTTCCCTCCCCGGCAATGGCGCCAAAAATTGAGGTTAATGCAAAGCTTCCTATGCCTAAATGCGTGAAGGATATTAGATCTTTCTTAGGACACGCTAGTTTTTACCGAAGATTTATCAAGGATTTTAGCAAAATTGCTAGGCCCTTGACTAATTTGTTAGCTAAGGACGTGTCCTTCACTTTTGATGCTGAATGTCTGAATTCTTAGGAGAAGCTTAAGAGAAAGCTTATTTCTGCACCAATCATATCTGCACCGGATATGTTGTTCTCTTGAAAATCTTAATGCCTCAACTTGATCTTAGGCAAAACTTAAGATTGATTTTAGAAAGTTTTAAGTAAAACACATAAGATGGTTGGAAAGGTTAATTCTATTCTTTAAGAAATCGTCTTGAGTTGAATGTTAAATCATCAAGAAGTTCAAGTATGAGATAAAAACAAGTTCAAGAGATGTTTTGAAAAGAGGTAGAAGTTAAAAATTCAAATCCATCCTCATGTGCCTTCAAGAACACTTTCAAGAAGAAAGGCTTAAGTTAGGCATGCAAATGATTCATTGGGTCATTTCATCAAAACCATTCGAAAAGAAGAGGGAACAGAGAGAGGAGTAATTGTGAGCCCAAAAAACCGATTTAGGTACTCATGGAAGACAAAGAACAATGCAAGTAATTAAAGGAAGACATACCGTAAAATAGAGTGGAAGAAAAGGTAGCTTGATTCTTGTATTGATGTCACTTCAATCTTCAGAATACAATCACTCAATTCCTCTCTCTCATTGGTGTTTGTACTGAACTACAAATTGTAAAACAAAATACAATCACTCAATTCCAATATACTGTATTTTGTTCTCATGTTGTTGTGATCTTGATGGAGGTGTACATATTGCATTGCATATAGTTAGGACAAACACGTGGGTGATTTACTTGCTTTGTGTGTTCATTCTTATCTATATTGCACACTTGCACGAATTGAAATTAATGGCAACACCCAATGCAACAAAAGGTGGGGAAGTCATTACCCTCCCTTAGCCCAAAAATCACCTCCCCACTAACCTTAATAAAAATTACTAGACGTTAGCCCCTAGGGCATTTCAGACTTATTTAAGAGATTGACCTAAGGGGGAAGTTATTAGAAGTTGACTATTGTCAAATCGGTGTCAAAGGTTGGAGATTGAGAGGTGAAACCTTCAAAAATAGTGGTTTGGCATAATTAGGCCGTTGCTCTGGCACAGATCCTCCTACTGATCTTGCCCCTACCTGGTTGATTAACTTGTGGTCAGATTCTAACAATGTACCCCCGTGGACAGTTTAATTAGTTAGGAGTCGTCTAGGTCTAAGTCAACCCTAGCATATGATTGTTTTCTTTTTTCTCTTTCTTTATTTGTTGTTTGTTTGTTTGTTTTTCTTTCATGTCAATTGTGATATGGATTTCAACAATAACAATTTTTTCAATCCAAATATGAATCCATATTTCACTCCGACCTCATTTGACTCGGATAACTCTAACCCGACTATGCATAACATGGACCAATTACATAGGCAAGATTGGAATTATCTAACTCAATATGACCCATATTCCCAATTTTATGACCAAAATTTTCAAAATAACTTCCACTCTTCACAGAGTTCATGGAGATTCACCTCCACCGAGTCAAATTTTCAGCCACATTGTCCACAATTTTCACAATATTCATTCCCCGATTCTGCTTCACATCCTACTTTTCCTGAACCACCAATTGAGAAAAAATCATCATTGCAAAGGAGTTTGAAAGAGGTGATAGAGGCCCAAAAATAATTTGAACACATGGTGGCCTCCTCATGTCCACAAAATTTTCAAAATTCATATAGTTCTTTTCCAGAACCACTCAAAGAAAAATCATTATGGGAAAAAACTATGGAATTCGTGCAAGAGACCGAGCGAATAATGCAAAATATGATTGACTTTCAATATCCACCAAATGTTCATATAACTCAAGAACATGTCATTTTGGAAATCCAGCTTCAATTTCATCATACCAATCTGAACTTAACCAATATCAAATTCTTGATAGTTTGGCAAGTTATCCATTTTCTAAAATTAAACTTGAAGATGAATGTGAATATGAGCTTCAATTTAGCAATTCGAGCCCAATCCTTTAATCGATATCGACTCCTGTAGTGTTACCTAAACTAAGTAACATTCTTGAGCCAGTTTGGATTCCCATAAGTCTTGAACTTGAATCGATCATTTTACCCATTCACATTCCTTCCATGGACGAAAATCAAGATTCAATTTCATTACATCCATTTGAACTTGCCCAAAATTTTGAGAACCACCTTGGCATTTTGGCAAGTTATCCTTTTCCCAAAATTGAACTTGAGCTTGAAAGTGATCTTGAACCTCAAGTTGGTAATTCCATTTCACTTTTTGATTCAATAATGACTCTGATATTTTTACTAGATTTTTTCTCTATTTCGGAGTCAACGTTTAATCTTGTACCATTACACCGTGAAATTGATTCACCAATATCTTATGATCACACTTCATTGATAGGGACAGCATGTAAACATCAATCTTTAGTTTGGCCTCCATTTTTGAACTAATTTTGACTCCCTTTTTTGAATCTCGACTTGATCTGAGTCAAATTCTCGAGTCGGTATCAGTTTTTGTTCCTATTTCATTTGAGTCCAAATCACTCATCTCCCAAAATCACACTTCGATGTTGGACAAGAATGTTGAAGAAAATGACTTAGTAATTATTTTTGAAAATTGAAAGTTAGATGGGGATAATTTTTTAAATAAGATCATTCACTTAATCATTCTTTTACTGGGTCATATTAGAGAGGTCACTGGTCGATTTCTGCAAGATCTACAATTTCTGAATTGGGCCGTATTTTGTGGACTAATTAGACCACCACTGGAACCACCACCATGAGGTAATTTTTCTTCTCTTTTCATTTGTTTCATGTATATACACATTCCCACGATGCATTCAGGATAATGCATGAGATAAGTGTGGGGGAGAGTTTACTAACGTAGGTTGTTTTAAATTTTCTTTCTTTTACATTTTTTAAGGAAAATTTTAAAATTTTTCTTTCGTATAAAATCTCTTTTCTTTTCTTTTACAAAACTTTCTGAAATAAGAGAAATAATTTTGATTTATTTTTAAGAAAATTAAGATTATCTTAGGAATCAGGAAGACCCAAAATTATGAATTTTTAAACTGAATCAAAATAATAGATCTTATTTAAATTTTAGGATAAGAAAGTAAGATTAGAAAGATAATTTGATCTTGAATTTTTTGCCTTAGATATATGCACTTCACACTTACACAATTTTTGGGATTGAAACAAAAACTGAAAATGCCATAAAAATAAATATATATATATATATATATATATATATATATATATATATATAAAATGATGATAAAACCACTTATTGAAGCTGGGTAGTTATGCCTCAGAAAGCATGATTATTCATGCCTAAAATGGTGGACAAAAACAAAATAATCCCCTTTAGTTTTGTGGCCTACTTTACTCGAGTCCTTAAACCCGAGGGATGTTTTCTCATATGCTGCCCTAAAACTATCTGGTTTGGGAGTCACCGGCTAAAGGCTCACTATCCGAGTAAATAAGAAAATCTAAGAAAACTAAGTGAAAAAAATAAAAGAAAAAGAAAAAATAAATATACACAAATAAATGGCATGAAAGTTGGAGTCAATATCCCAAAAATCTTCACAGTTCACAAAGTAAATATTTTTCTAAGAGTTTTATGAAAAATCAAAGAATCGATTCAATTTTAAATTCTTACATTTAATTTATAACAAGATTTTGCATTTAGACTTAGTTTAAGGAAGTATAATTTCTGGTTAACCTATGGTGGATCATTTAAATTTTCGCAAAAATATTTCAACACTTTTCTCTATTTCAAAATGCGTATTTAAATACTAACATTTGATTTCTTTCTTTATGGATTTTGTGGGTGGAATCCCCTAAAAATTCTCAGGAGACAAAACTCCTCCTCTAGGCGAAACTTAGAGGTTTAACGACTTATTGCATATGCTCAGTGCAATCGCGTCACCTGTGAAAGTGATGTAATAATCTTCTTAGTTAGTTTTTTTTATTTTGCTCGGGATGAGCAAAAGATAAGTGTGGTGGTGTGACTAGTCTCAAAAGTTTCATATTTCACACTACATCTTCACATTTATTTAATATTAAGTCTTATTAGTAACACATGTCTTGTATGAATCTAGGTCCATGGCATAAAATGAAAAAAAAGCTCAAAATCCCATTTAATTAGTGATTAAAAGCCTACAAAAATAGTCATTGATCTTGGAGGGTGGTTTTGTCAAAATCGGGTGCCCAAATCCAGAATCTAAGAAGTAACGCCGACAGGGGGACAAGCGGGGAGCGCGCAGCAGGCGGCGCCGCCCGCGCGGCCCCAGAATTGCCGCGGAAACGCGACAAAAACCGCATTTTCGCAGCAATAGCGTGGAGCCGCGCGTCGTGATTTGACACACGGCTCCGTACACGCTCTCTGGTGCCCCCTTTCGCCTATATAACCCTGGGATTTTCAGAGCTGAGGAAGGAGGAGTTTTTAGGATAGTTTTAAGGGTTTTCTTCTCCATGTTGTAGTTTTTAGGATAGTTTAGGTCAGTTGTTCTTCTTCTTCCTCTTTTGTATTTTTTTGTTTATTGTAGATTTTGTAATAGGGAAGAGAGTATTGGTCCAAGGTTACAATCACCCGGTTTTAGAGTTTTGATGATAACAAATATATATAGTTATTTGTACTAATCAAGTTTAAGTGTTTAAGATTATTTCAAGGTTCTAAGAATTCAAGAAGTTTCTTCCCCTAAAGGAAGGTGGTGTTGACTCAAGATGACTCAAATACAGGATCAAGAATTCAAGTAACTCAACGATGCAAATAGAAAAGCCCGATTGAAGATCTTATAGTCACCTAGACCCTTGTAAGATTTTAGTATGTTAAAGAGTAAGGATATGATAGATGTACACAAGAAGTTACACACATAAAAATACACTTTTCAAAATATAAGTTTTGGATAGTATTGGTTTTGTTGCATGTTTGGTATTACTACATGTTTCATAATTTTTAAATTTTTATTTCAAGTTTAGAACATGTATTTTATCTCCTACATAACCCTCAAACCAATTCAAAATATTTTAAAAATACTTCAAAGTTCAAAAATCTGTTTAAAGTTTATTTCAGGCCATAACGGTTGACCGGCCGGTTGACCGTAGCTGTTTCAAGACAAAGCGGTCGACCGGTCGGTTGATCGGGCCTTTTGGCCATGGGCGTGCACGTCTGTGCACGTTTCGATCGACCGTCAACCCCTACGGTCGACTGATCGGTCGACCGACTGCATTGGCTTCACTCTCTGTTTATGCCGGTTGACCGGCAGTTCAAATTTTTCTTTTTAAAATGACCTGCAGTCGATCGGGTGGTCTACCGGAGCCAACGGCTATAATTTTAGTGACGTTTCGGTCGACCGGCTGATCGACCGGCAGACGTCCAGACTGGCACAACGGCTCTATTTTGGATCTGTTTTGTTTTTTATGTGTTTCAACGGCTATTTTTTGTTTTCAAGTGGTTAAACTCACCCATAATGACCAAGTATCACTCATGAATGGTATTTATCCATTGCCTATAAATAAAGGTTATGGGTTTTGATTTTTCCACAAGAAAAATATTCAAGTTTCAAGTGTTTTCAAGAGAGAAGTGTTTCATTGCTTTCCATTTCTAAGTTCTTCTTTTTCAAAAGCTTTTCAGTTGGTTTTTAAGTCTTCAAAATCTCTTCAACTGATTTTCTTCTCTCACTTAGCTTCTTGAGCCTACAATCATATTCTACTCTATAAGAAGTTGTAAGAGAGTGTTTGTGGTCTTCCTAAATCACCAAGTGACTTGTATTCCATTGAGTTGTAGTTCCTCTTGTGTGGATGATAGTATTGTTGGAGTTGGGTACTCCGGTCTTGAGTAGACCAAGTTGTAATCCCTTGGGTGTAAGGTTCCTGTGTGCCCTTTGTGGATTTAGTCAAAATCCTTCATAATGGTGAAGGCGTGGATGTAGAGCAGTGGCTCGAACCTCGAAACAAATTCTCTTGTGTTTGCGATTAATTTCTTCTTGCTCTTTATTGATTTATATTCTTATACTTGTGATACTATTTGTCTTGCTTTTTCTATATTGCGTTCATTTCATATTCTTGCATTTTCAGTCTTTATTCATATCAATAAGAAAGCAATTAAGCACCTTAACTCATAATCTAGAGTAATCAAAGAGGAGAAGTTCTAGAGCCCTTCATCGGGAATTCGGCTTTAATTTCTTGTTTTGAGTGACCGCTTGCATTTTTCATCTCAACTAGTTTTAAATGTACATTTGATTAGCATAACACCTATTCACCCCCCTTAGGTGTTTTTAAATTGGTATCAGAGCTTTGGTCTCTAGTTTCTTGACTTAACAACCTTAGAGAGATCCTTAATTGCTAATCATCTTTTTCGTATTTCATCCTCATACACATTAGTAAAGATGGCCGAAAGTATTAAGACCCCATCCAAGTTTGATGGCCTTAAGTTTTTCATATAGAAGGTTAAGATGACCGTGTTTTTGCAATCCCTAGGAAGCCGGGTTGCAAAAGCGGTGACTAAACCTTTTAGCGCACCCCTTGGCGATGAGAACACTTGGTCCGATATTGGTACGAAAGAGTTTGACGCAAATGCTAGGGCACACTATGCCTTACTTCAAACTCTTAATGATGATGACATTGCTAGAGTCATACACTGCAAATACGCATATGAGATTTGAACTCACCTTTTAGTCACTCATGAAGGAACATCACAAGTAAAGAGGGCTAAAATTGACCTCTTACGTTCCCAATATGAAAACTTTAACATGCAAGAAAATGAGTCTATTGATGATATGGTTATAAAATTTACAAAAATAACTAACGGTCTTGCTTCCTTAGGTGACGACATTGACAACGATCAAAAGGTGAGAAAGATCATTCGTACACTCCCACCATTTTGGGAAGTCAAAGCTACAACCTTGAAGGAGCTCAATGACAAGGAGGAACTGGAGCTCATTGGTCTTATCGAAAATCTTAAGATCCATGAGATGGAAAGAAAGGCTAGAGAAGAGATGGCTCCTCTAAAGAAGAAAGCAATCACTTTCAAAAGCTCTTCCTCCTTCTCTGAAGAAGATGATGAAGAAAGGATGATGAAGATCTCTCCCTTCTTGTAAAGAATATTAGAAGGATGTACAACAAAGTAAAATTTCAAACTAGAAGAAGATGGCAAGGAAAGGAAGAAAAGAAGATCATTTGCTTCAATTGCTGGAAGCCGGGGCACATCGTTGCGGAGTATCGAAAAAATAAGAGCAAACCCTCCACCTCCAAGAAAACATACAGGAAGAAGGCTTTAAAGGCTACTTGGAATTTGGAGAGTGAATTCGATGAAGAAGTTGACATGGCTCACATGTGTTTCATGGCTAATGATAACACAAATAAGGTAATCCCCGAATCATCTCTTGAAGATTGTGAATTATCCATGGATGAATTAGGAGAAGATTTTGAAGAATTATTGTAACGCCCCGATCCCCAGGATACGGAGACGTTATGGCGACGTACATGCGCGAGGTGAAAACACACTCACGCGTACGTTAAGCCTCAGTATAGTACAATACCTCCATATAGTCATGAGTTCCAGTATGAAATAAGTACAAGAATACCTGCAGAAAAGGGGTGAGTGATCATAACAGATAAGAAGAACAGTGATAAATATGATAACAGAAATAAATTACAAGGATACCTATGGATGGGGCCGATGAGGAATCTCCTAGGTGACTCCAAGGCACTATCTGATAATACAATAACTCCGATCTCCAATCTGGGCACGCAAACCCAGGGTCGTCAGAAAGCGACCTAGTGAGTGATAAAATGAAGAAGACAGTAATATATACAATAGTAATACAAGCATGATAATAATATATAATACATCATGTTGTACTGGTGATACCATATACTAAGGATATCATAAGCATGATACCATATAGAAGAATATCATATGCAGTGGAAATAGATAAACATGTAAGCAGTAGAAAATATATGCATGTCATCTTTTAATACCATCCCCAAGCCGGTTATCATCGGGTCATGTCTATGGTCATCTAGTGGTGACGTGATAGAAATGAACATGCAGGTGGCATATGCAATATAATTACAATACAGTGTTGTGTATATACCGTACTGATGTCTGCAATACAGGAAACAGAATATATGCAATGCAGAACATGCGTAGTGTGCCACTACAGACAATATAACATGTACTAGGAAAAGTAACAAGTATACAGGTAACAGGATAGTATCATGAACAGTAACACACTAGCATACAGGCATCAGGCAAGTCATGTCAAAGTCATGTCATTTATACAATAGTAGCAATCAGTACCACCTGGTATTTTAATCATTCTCTTCCAGTGTCCCATACCACTGGTAGTTCATACTAGAGCCCGCACTCCAGTCGAACCCATCCGGACATGGCCTACGGGTACCATTATCCAGACGAGAGAGTGACAAAATAACAAGTGTTCCCAACGTCACTATTGTGTATACTGTTTTATTATGTTAATTGGAAACTCATGGTCGAGGAGTTCTTATCGGGTGGGTGTATCCCGTACATACCCGGGACAACGGCCTTATCAGATCCCTGGCTGCTGAGACCAGGGCCAGCTCGCTAGAGCTGTAACATGTAACGGGAATCTCAATGAGCTAAAATAATAACGGGATGCTCATGAGTAACAGATGGTAGCCAGCACTACCCCGTCCCCTGCAGTGGGACGAACAATGGATCCAGACATCCACCCGATATGATCTAATCAACCGTCAAGTCTCCCCCATACCCAAGAGATCTTTATGTGTTAAGTATATAAGGTAACAAGAACAATTACAGTACATGATACGGGTAACATGATAACAGGACATGAGCTCGGTTGATAGCATAGAACAATATAATGGGAAACGGGAACAATATAACGGGAAACGGGAACAATAGATGTGGGATTCCACATATCGCATATCAACAGCTCTCATGTCCAGTAACGGGAAATCCATATCAGTAACAGGAAACAATCATATAACATGCATATAGTAATATGGAACAATAATACATGTAGCATGAACCGGGATCCATATGACTAAACCCTACATGCATGTGTGACAGTAATCAGTGTATTCCATGTAATGATGATAACAGTAATACATGTAATATGCATGGTGATCCATATGACGAGAAGATAGCAACAACACATGCATGTACACTTGTATGGTGAGCATCTGTAGCAGTGTTGTCTGTGTAACGAGTATCCGTGAAGTGGTGTATGTAGTGTGACGGGTCATAGTATCGGTGCAACATGTACATGTAATAACAATGGTCATGTACGGTGAACTACAGTATCCGTGTAATGAAATCCGTGGTTCACTAGTACATGTGATACTAGTGGTCAGTGTATAATGGAATATCATGTCTAGTGAACTACTGTAGCCGTGTAAATATGATACCAGTGCATGAAATATAGTTAGATAACTGTTATATATACTATCTGAAATAATAGTGTCCATGAAGATAGTGTCAGTGGTCCATGAACATAACCTAATAGGCATCCAGTGTCACTGGTATCAGGCATATTCTAAGTACAGTATTGTCTATAGGTTATTTTACCGGTATCATGTTTTATTTAACTAAAGCAGCCAAAGACCATCAATATGATAAAAAACAATTTATAAAATAAAAACACTCACAAACTGGCCATAGGACTGCAGCTCTCTTTCCCACGATCGCAACGGATCCAGAATCGCCCGAATCGGAGTCCGGATGCTCCAGTTATCGCCCGGATACTAATCATAACAAATAGGGTTAAATATGTAAATAAAATTATTAAATGCAAATACTGAATTGTACAGGGGGTTTTCCGTAAAATTACCTTTATTGGGCTTTGGATGCGGGTTTGGCTCATAACGGGTCAGGTCTAGATCCACAACCCAAACCCGTTTAACTTAAGTTAACGGGTCATGGGTTAACGGGTTAACGGGTCGGATATTGGGTTTTGGGTTTCCCACTTTAACCCAATAAGAAACTTATAGCAGCAGCAGCAGCTTGCTGCTGCTGCTCCGCAGCCGGCCGCCGGCCGGCCTGCCGGCGGCGGCTCAGGTGAGTGAGAGAGAAAGAGGGTGAGGGAGTGAGGGGAGAGAGAGATTTGAACAGAGAGAGAAAAAGGAGAGAGGAAGAGAAAACAAAGAGAAAACAGGGAAGAAGATGAAGAAAAAGGAGAAGAGAAGAGAGAGGAGGAAAGGGTGGCTCGGCCTGGGGGTCGCGCCGGCGGTGGCGGTGGCGCCGGCCAGGGGGCACGGCGGCCAGAGGAGAAGCGCCGGCTGGTGGCACGGTGGCGGCCTGGCTGCGGGCCAGGGGAGCAGCCCCTCCCCTGTTTTGGGTCGCCCAGAGAGAGAGAGAGGTTAGGGAGAGAGAGAGAGAGGAGAGAGAGAGTGGGCTTATGTAAGAGAGAGAGATTTATAGGGGGAGAGAGAGAGGAGTCGGTGGAGATGGGTAAGGCGGTGGGGAAGAACTCGCTGGAAAGAGGAAGAAGGGAAAGGAAAAGAAAGGAAAAGAAAAGATTAAAATATTAATTTAGTATTATTATTATATTGGCACAAAATTTGACCAGCTCCAAACGGTGCTCAAAAATTACAAAAAATAGAGAATATTACGCTGAGATGTAATATGAAGATGGTTTGTTGAAACTCAATCCAGTTTGTAAATTAAAAATCCCGGAGTATCTCGCCGATACGGGCGACACCGGTTTGGCCAGATTTTCGGTAAATTCAGAAAAATCTCCAAAAATACCCTAATGTCGGTCATATGATTCTAAGATATAAGGTGAAAGAGGATTCTCAAAATATAACTCCGTTTGTGAGATAAAAATTGGAAGGCCGGTAATCGGTATCGGTCGACACCGACTACGGAGATTTTCCAAAATAATCCAGAAAAATTCCAAAAAATCCTGAAAAATTTAAAATATTAGAAAATAATTTTTGAAATTGAAATCGGCTCAATCGGACTACCATGAAGGTCAAATTAATTTTGTATGTCATATCGCGTACCGATACGGTGATACGTACACCAGGGATCCAGGGGTTACATTTCTCCCCACCTTACAAAAAATTGCGTCCTCGCAATTTCAAATCAAGTGGGAGACCAATATTTCCAACCCCAAAGCCGAAATGTTACGGGCACACGACACTTTCGCTGCGCACTCTGCTATCTCTAAGGGACTCGGGATGGAGAAGTATGGTAGTGAACTAATCCTAACGGATGGGAAGCAAGACAATGCAAGGAAAGCGAGAAAGAAATCGGATGTTCTGGTTGACAACTGGAAGGAAGGAAGGAATACATGCATGTGTGACAGTAATCAGTGTATTCCATGTAATGATGATAACAGTAATACATGTAATATGCATGTAGGGTTTAGTCATATGGATCCCGGTTCATGCTACATGTATTATTGTTCCATATTACTGTATGCATGTTATATGATTGTTTCCTGTTACTGATATGGATTTCCCGTTACTAGACATGAGTGTTGGCCCAAAGGCCCTTCACCCTAGTTTTGATGATGATCAACTCATGTAGTTATAGTTACTAATGATCTTGTGCTAATTAGTGACAGATTCATGATCAAGATCTTAGTAGGTGCATAGCTCAACAAGGATAAAAGAACAAGATTTGGAGCTTGCATGTGGTGATCCAAGGAGTTTTTGGATCAAGCTTGGACCAAGTCAAGAAGATGAGAAGCCTTCAAGGGAAGACTTCAAGAAGTTGAAGACTTGTGTCTAGGTATAAAATTTGTATTTTTGTTTTAGTAAAAATGTAAAGGATAGATAGTTGGTGGATTGCTCAAGTCTATATCACACACACACTCTTGATTAGAACTCTTGATTTAATTGATTTCATAAAAGATTTTGTTTTTAGAAAAGAACTTTTATTTTAGAAAAAGATTTTTCTTTAAGACAAAATATTTGTTGGTTTTTGGTATTTCTATCATGTATATTCTTTAACCAAAACCAAGTTGTATACTAGATTTCAAAAACATAGATATTTCATATTGATTGTGTAGTGGATCATATCCATACACACCATGCTTTTAAATGGACTCAAATATCTTGTTTTTGTATTTGATAAAGGTTTGGAAAAACATTTCATGGAAAATTAGGTTTTTATCAAAAGAATTTTTACCAAGTATTTTACCTTGATAGTAGTATGACACATGCTCATACTCTATGATTTTTCAAGACCAAAACATTTTATCCAAGACCCAAAACCAAATCCAAATTGTCCAGGTCCTGGAAGTTCTGATTTTTCAGAATTTCTCAGTGACCGGTCGACCGGCAGTCGACCGGCACTCGACCGACATGCACAATTTTTTGTGCATGTGCGTATCAGTCGACCGGGACTCGACCGATACTCGACCGACCCAAACCTGTTGCTCTCTGGAAATTGCCAGTCGACCGGACCGGTCGACCGACAGTTCATTCCAGAAGAGCGGTCGACTCACCAGTCGACCGGTGGCTGCAACGGTCAGAAAAATGACCGTTGGCCGGTCGACCGGAGGTCGACCGCCAGCTCTGACAGAACCTCAACGGCTCTTTTTCTGGGCAGCCTATATAAAGGGTTTTTGTCATCTGTTTTAGATAGAACATTTAGGAGACTTCTTGAGCTGTTTTTCAGACACTTTTAGAGGAGTTTCTCTACAAGATTTTAGTGCAAATACTTCCAATCAAAAGGAAGAGTTTTTATCAAGAGAGTGTTTAAGTGATTTCTTGTGTTTTCCAACAAAGCTTTCTTTCCTTCATTTTCTCACCACACACTTGAGCTTTCCATTGCTAGATATTCTTATAGGTGTGTTGTAGTGAGAGTACTCTTTAGGTGATCAAGAGTTGTGATCATCAAAGAGATCTTTTCTTGTAATTTTGAGGAAGCGGGCAAGTGTGCTCGTTGTGGTTGGAGTTCGGTTGTGAACTCATTGGTAGAGGTACGGCCTCTGCGAGTCGGTGGACTTGCGTGTGTACGGGACTTGGGAGTCCGAGGGTTTGTAGGTGTACGGCACCGAGGAGAGATCCGGTGGGATCTTGCATAGTGGAAATCCTTCGTGTGTCGAAGGCGGGGATGTAGAGCAAGTGTGCTCGAACCTCGAAACAAACCCTTTGTGTTTGCGATTGCTTACTCTTCCCTCTCTCTCTCTTTGTCTCTCTTTTATATCTTGCATTTACTTTCATTGTCTTCACTTGTACATGCTTGATATACCCTTGTGCTTATATTGTTATATACTTGCGTGGGATTGCTTGTTAACACTAGTATTCAACCAAGAGAGCCAACGCGGCACCTCAACCCATTCAAGGGGAATCTAGAGGAGCTTGTCCAGAGCCTCGCAAGGGGAATTTGGCAACACTCTTGGTTATACATAAGTGTTAATTTAAATAGAAGTTTAATTTGGTCTACTTTGTTTTAATTCCGCATTATTTGTTCATAAGTGACCATTAGATTAGCCATCACCTATTCACCCCCCCTCTAGGTGATCTTTCAATTGGTATCAGAGCTAGTGCTCTTGATAAGGGTCTAACAACCTAAGAGTTAAAGATCCTACATTTGGGCTAATCACAATATTTGTTGTACACACACACCTCACCATGGACTTTATGTCACCACCCACCTTTGACATTCTTAACATCCACATTTGGAAAGTTAAGATGTCATTATTCCTCAAAGCCCTAGGTTATAATGTATATCTTGCCACTACTAATAATGCTTATTATATAGATGGTAAGAATCTTGAGGCTAATACAAAAGCCCTTAATGCTTTAAAGAGCACCCTAAATGATGATTATTTATGTAGGGTCGCTAATATTGATATGGCTTTTGTAGTATGGAACACCCTCATCTCCCTTGGCGAAAATGAACAATACTATGCGGGGAGCGATTCGGATGTTGGAAGCGACACCTCCAACAAGTGCTACATGGTCCAAGGGGATAACCCCCTTGAGGTAAATTTCGAATCCGATGATGAGGACATGTCATATGATGAGCTCACTACCTTTTGTCATCTTATACTTGAAAAATATGACATGCTTAAAAGAAATAATAAAAATTTGAAAAAGAAATTTGATTGCATGCATGTAGAAAATGATTCCTTGAAAAATAAACTTGCATGTTTAGAAAAAGAAAAGAAAATTTGAAAAATGAGAATGTTTCCTTAATTTCTAAATTGAGTATTTTGTGTGAAGGAAACAATACTTTGAAAGAAAAGATTGACTTGGTGGAAAAACAAAAAGAAAATATCTTTCAAGAAAATATTACTTTGAAAAGAAAATTTATTGAAAAAGAAAAAGATTTTGTTGCTAAGAAGAAAAAGAAAAATGATTCTTCATCTCATCATGCTTTTCATGCCACTACTAATGAGATTAAGAACTTAAAAAATAAAATGAATAATTTGAGTTCAACTTTGAACTCTTGTGCATTTAAACATACTAGATTGGAGTCTATGTTTCCCAAGAAACAAACTCCACATGCTCATGCACATACACATCATGCTCATGCTTATGATGCACAACACGATCACAATCACACTCATAAGCATCATGCTAAGGTGTACATTTGTACATATTGTGGCCGCAAAGGCCATCTAGCAAAATATTGTTTTGATAAGAAACCATATCTATATTTTGCTAAGTATAATAAATTTTGGGTTCCTTACAACAATGCTAACCCCAAAGGACCCAAGAAAACATGGGTACCAAAACCCCCACCTTTTGATTTTGATGTAGGTGTGGGATCTCACAAAACGTGAGAAGGTTGGTACCTTGGTAGTGGTTGCAATGGACATGATGGACATACACTTGGTTGCATCACTATCAAGGAGCTTGGTGGGACAACCACCATACTTGGAGCTTTGGAGTTGGTAACAACCTCTAAACTCCTATTTTATTTATGTACATGCTTTATACTTTTATCATATTCATAGCATGTTCATGTTTTAAGATTTTGTGTGCTTTATGTGGTAGTTACATGCTTAGATGTAGATTTGTCAAACTTGTATGTATACATATACAAATAGTGAATTACAATTGACTCTTAAATAATTTGAACTTCATGCTCACTTGTATCCACTTTATGCATATGTATAATCTAGTTTTGATAATTCTCATATATACATGTTTTACCTATTTTAGTGATTTACTTCATGTATATGGGTGCTTAATTCAAATCTAATAAATATACATGTATACCCGTGAGTCTCTTGCCTTCATGCAAACATTTAATAGACTCTTTTAATATTTGGGATATGTATGCATATTGTTAGATTTGTATAAACCATACATATACCATGAAAATTGTTGATTTTAGTGAAAAATGATTTTTCATGATTTGTTGTTAAAAATTTGACTTATGATCGTTTTGGGCTTCAATGACTATTTTCATGAAGATACTATTTACATAACCTTTGAACACTCAATCTTTAAGAAAATATATATGTTGAGCTTTATGGAATATGAGTGCTTGAACTTTTATGTATTTAGTATTATTCATGAAAAACATATGATTTTTTATTTATGAAGGATCTTTAACTAGTTTGTCAAAAATTCATTTAAACTAGTTATCTATTCTTCAAGATTTGCACATGATCCTATTTTTGATTTTATGGATAAATTCTTTTATATTCTCAAAATTTATTTGATGCTTCATGATTTGAATATTAGTTTGAATGTTAACCTTTATCAACACTAGGATTTATACTTGTACATATTATGGGCTACAAATAAATCTATTTATATTTGTGCTTGAATGCCTATTTGAACCCATTAGATGTGCTTGTATTGCTTAGTTTTGATGATAATTACATCTTCAAACTTGTATTCCCATTTTGGACTTGTGATTTGACCATGTGCCTTTCATTTCATGTATATGCTTGTCTTGCCAAAACATTAAGATATACATGGATACCTCTTGAGTCATTTGCTTTTCATGCAAATCTATTTATGAGGACTCAATTGTATTTTGGGGATATGTATGTATACTTAATGTCTTGTCAAAACATACATATGCTATGAAATATAATTTTGATGATTTTCATATATTAAAATTTGTAATGATTTTCGTATTTTCAAAATTTATGATTTTAAGGAATATTGAGTTTTATTGCAACTTTCATGATACCATGTTTCACATAACACTATCACACTCACTTCTTTTTGATATGGACTTTATGGATAGAGTGCTTTTTAGTGCCTTGTGTTTCATTGATCTTTCATGAAAAACTTTTTAACTTATTCCTTGATGGAAGGATCTCGTACTAGTTCTTAAAACAAGTTCATTTAACTAGTTCGAATTCTTCATATGGTAGATTATATGATGTATACACTTATGCTTACCTTTCAATTGGTATCAATTTGACTCTTGTTGTATATACTCATATTTTGTTCTTTCATATATGTATGTATCTACTTCAATTGATATACTCTTTTCATACATATATATGATTTGTACTTGTGCTTTAGCTAAAATTGACTCTTATATTTTTAAGCACAAAGTTGTTAATGCTAAGCTTACTTCAAATCTTATTTATCTTCAAGCTTATGCATTGTATTTCATAATTGGTATCAAAATTCAAAATTTGGTTGTTCTACATTTGGTACCTTAAAAGAAAATATTATATTTTAAGATATTTCAAAATTTTGTTTTCATAAGAAAAATTCAAAATTTTTGATTTGTATTGTCTATATGCAAGGAGAGCTTAACATCTCTCTTACATATAGATTCATGTTGAGTATATTATAAATTGAGGAGATTGACAACTCTTCTTTATATGATATACGTGTGTAGGGGGAGCTTCACATCTCCTCTTATGCATGACATATTATACGTTATGTGAATTAGGGCTTGTCATCCCTCTTTCATGTAATGTATATGTGTCGGGAAGCTAACTTAACGTCTTCCTCTTCATGAATTTATATCGCATATAAATTTTATTGATTGATTTGTATTTACCCCTCCTTGATCTCTTTGTTTTTAACAAAAAGGGGGAGAAAAATTTGTTTGATGTATTTTTCTTTGAACCCTTTGTTGATGATTGACAAAAAGGGGGAGAAGAATTTGTGATTTTATATGCATGATTTCATGATTTCCTTACTTAAGGGGAGAAAGATTTTGACTTGTGCTTTTACTCATGCATACCAAATAAATAAAAGAATATTTGTGCATTTTTGTGCATTCATTTGCATACATTTTTATGTACTTCATTGAATATCTATTGCTTATTTATTATGCATGAGTTAAGGGGGAGCTTCTTTGAAGCTTTACTTTAATCCATGCATATATAACTCCATGAGTTTTGTCATCATCAAAAAGGGGGAGATTGTTGGCCCAAAGGCCCTTCACCCTAGTTTTGATGATGATCAACTCATGTAGTTATAGTTACTAATGATCTTGTGCTAATTAGTGACAGATTCATGATCAAGATCTTAGTAGGTGCATAGCTCAACAAAGGATAAAAGAACAAGATTTGGAGCTTGCATGTGGTGATCCAAGGAGTTTTTGGATCAAGCTTGGACCAAGTCAAGAAGATGAGAAGCCTTCAAGGGAAGACTTCAAGAAGTTGAAGACTTGTGTCTAGGTATAAAATTTGTATTTTTGTTTTAGTAAAAATGTAAAGGATAGATAGTTGGTGGATTGCTCAAGTCTATATCACACACACACTCTTGATTAGAACTCTTGATTTAATTGATTTCATAAAAGATTTTGTTTTTAGAAAAGAACTTTTATTTTAGAAAAAGATTTTTCTTTAAGACAAAATATTTGTTGGTTTTTGGTATTTCTATCATGTATATTCTTTAACCAAAACCAAGTTGTATACTAGATTTCAAAAACATAGATATTTCATATTGATTGTGTAGTGGATCATATCCATACACACCATGCTTTTAAATGGACTCAAATATCTTGTTTTTGTATTTGATAAAGGTTTGGAAAAACATTTCATGGAAAATTAGGTTTTTATCAAAAGAATTTTTACCAAGTATTTTACCTTGATAGTAGTATGACACATGCTCATACTCTATGATTTTTCAAGACCAAAACATTTTATCCAAGACCCAAAACCAAATCCAAATTGTCCAGGTCCTGGAAGTTCTGATTTTTCAGAATTTCTCAGTGACCGGTCGACCGGCAGTCGACCGGCACTCGACCGACATGCACAATTTTTTGTGCATGTGCGTATCAGTCGACCGGGACTCGACCGATACTCGACCGACCCAAACCTGTTGCTCTCTGGAAATTGCCAGTCGACCGGACCGGTCGACCGACAGTTCATTCCAGAAGAGCGGTCGACTCACCAGTCGACCGGTGGCTGCAACGGTCAGAAAAATGACCGTTGGCCGGTCGACCGGAGGTCGACCGCCAGCTCTGACAGAACCTCAACGGCTCTTTTTCTGGGCAGCCTATATAAAGGGTTTTTTGTCATCTGTTTTAGATAGAACATTTAGGAGACTTCTTGAGCTGTTTTTCAGACACTTTTAGAGGAGTTTCTCTACAAGATTTTAGTGCAAATACTTCCAATCAAAAGGAAGAGTTTTTATCAAGAGAGTGTTTAAGTGATTTCTTGTGTTTTCCAACAAAGCTTTCTTTCCTTCATTTTCTCACCACACACTTGAGCTTTCCATTGCTAGATATTCTTATAGGTGTGTTGTAGTGAGAGTACTCTTTAGGTGATCAAGAGTTGTGATCATCAAAGAGATCTTTTCTTGTAATTTTGAGGAAGCGGGCAAGTGTGCTCGTTGTGGTTGGAGTTCGGTTGTGAACTCATTGGTAGAGGTACGGCCTCGGCGAGTCGGTGGACTTGCGTGTGTACGGGACTTGGGAGTCCGAGGGTTTGTAGGTGTACGGCACCGAGGAGAGATCCGGTGGGATCTTGCATAGTGGAAATCCTTCGTGTGTCGAAGGCGGGGATGTAGAGCAAGTGTGCTCGAACCTCGAAACAAACCCTTTGTGTTTGCGATTGCTTACTCTTCCCTCTCTCTCTCTTTGTCTCTCTTTTATATCTTGCATTTACTTTCATTGTCTTCACTTGTACATGCTTGATATACCCTTGTGCTTATATTGTTATATACTTGCGTGGGATTGCTTGTTAACACTAGTATTCAACCAAGAGAGCCAACGCGGCACCTCAACCCATTCAAGGGGAATCTAGAGGAGCTTGTCCAGAGCCTCGCAAGGGGAATTCGGCAACACTCTTGGTTATACATAAGTGTTAATTTAAATAGAAGTTTAATTTGGTCTACTTTGTTTTAATTCCGCATTATTTGTTCATAAGTGACCATTAGATTAGCCATCACCTATTCACCCCCCCTCTAGGTGATCTTACAATGAGAGCTGTTGATATGCGATATGTGGAATCCCACATCTATTGTTTCCGTTTCCTGTTATATTGTTCCCGTTATATTGTTCCCGTTTCCCGTTATATTGTTCTATGCTATCAACCGAGCTCATGTCCTGTTATCATGTTACCCGTATCATGTACTGTAATTGTTCTTGTTACCTTGTATACTTAACACATAAAGATCTCTTGGGTATGGGGGAGACTTGACGGTTGATTAGATCATATCGGGTGAATGTCTGGATCCATTGTTCGTCCCACTGTAGGGGACGGGGTAGTGCTGGCTACCATCTGTTACTCATGAGCATCCCGTTATTGTTTTAGCTCATTGAGATTCCCGTTACATGTTACAGCTCTAGCGGGCTGGCCCTGGTCTCAGCAGCCAGGGATCTGATAAGGCCGTTGTCCCGGGTATGTACGGGATACACCCACCCGATAAGAACTCCTCGACCATGAGTTTCCAATTAACATAATAAAATAGTATACACAATAGTGACGTCGGGAACACTTGTTATTTTGTCACTCTCTCGTCTGGATAATGGTACCCGTAGGCCATGTCCGGATGGGTTCGACTGGAGTGCGGGCTCTAGTATGAACTGCCAGTGGTATGGGACACTGGAAAAGAATGATTAAAATACCAGGTGGTACTGATTGCTACTATTGTATAAATGACATGACTTTGACATAACTTGCCTGATGCCTGTATGCTAGTGTGTTACTGTTCATGATACTATCCTGTTACATGTATACTTGTTACTTTTCCTAGTACATGTTACATTGTCTGTAGTGGCACACTACGCATGTTCTGCATTGCATATATTCTGTTTCCTGTATTGCAGACATCAGTACGGTATATACACAACACTGTATTGTAATTATATTGCATATGCCACCTGCATGTTCATTTCTATCACGTCTCCACTAGATGACCATAGACATGACCCGATGATAACCGGCTTGGGGATGGTATTAAAAGATGACATGCATATATTTTCTACTGCTTACATGTTTATCTATTTTCACTGCATATGATATTCTTCTGTATGGTATCATGCTTATGATATCCTTAGTATATGGTATCACCAGTACAACAGGATGTATTATATATTATTATCATGCTTGTATTACTATTGTATATATTACTGTCTCCTTCATTTTACCACTCACTATGTCGCTTTCTGACGACCCTGGGTTTGCGTGCCCAGATTGGAGATCGGAGTTATTGTATTATCAGATAGTGCCTTGGAGTCACCTAGGAGATTCCTCATCGGCCCCATCCATAGGTATCCTTGTAATTTAATTCTGTTATCATATTTATCACTGTTCTTCTTATCTATTATGATCACTCACCCCTTTTCTGCAGGTATTCTTGTACTTATTTCATTTTGGAACTCATGACTATATGGAGGTATTGTACTGTACTGAGGCTTAACGTACGCGTGAGTGTGTTTTCATCTCGCGCATGTACGTCGCCATAACGTCTCCGTATCCTGGGGATCGGGGCGTTACAATTATCTCACAATTATGATTTTCTTAAAAAGAAATATTTAAAAATGAAAAAGGAAAATGAAAATCTCAACCACAAAATTTTCATACTCACAAAAGAAAAAAATGATTTGTTTTCAACTCTTACTTCTACTCAAAATGATTTTGATACTTATAAGATTTCTTGTAAAGCTAAATTTTCATAAATAGATAAAGATGAGATGTATATCCTAAAGAATAAAATTAACTCTTTAGGAGAAGTTTTAAAGAAATATGAATTTGACAAATCTAGATTGGAGGCTATGTTTCCTAAGAAACATATCCCAAAGAAACAAACTCATGCTACACACACCGATACTTATAAGTCATAACATTTGCACTCACATCATGCTAAACACAAGCCACAAACCAAACATGTTGACACTTCACACACTCTTCATGCCTTCATGTATGGTAAAATGTATGCATGCCCTTATTGTTGCCGAAAGGGTCACTGGCTAAATTTTATTTTGATAGAATAAATGCCTCAAATAATCATGTTTGGGTTCGTAATGCTAACATTAAAAGACCCAAGAAAATTTAGGTATCAAAGTCAACAAATATGTTACATGATGTAGGTACACTCCAGAGCTCAAAGATGTAAGGAGTGATGGTATCTTGATAGTGGTTGCTCAAGGCACATGACATGGGATATCAACAACTTTGCACCCTATCAAGATACCATGAAGGTGGCACCGTCACCTTCGGAGATGACTCCAAAGGAAAGATTGTTGGTATAGGTAACATTAAACTTGGTTCATCTCCTATGATTGAGAATGTTATTTTAGTTGATGGCCTCAAGCATAATCTCTTGAGTGTTAGTCAACTTTATGATAAAAGTTTCAATGTGATTTTTAATAACTTAGCTTGTAATGTATTTGATAGACAAACTAATGCATATATACTTTCTGAATTTTGTGAAAACAATGTATACATGATTGATATGCCTAATATACAATGCAATGCCACATGTTTAAATGCCTTCAATGATGACTCTAAGTTATGGCATAGGAGACTAGGCCATATTTTTTTTGACCATTTATCTAGAATAAACAATAAGGAAGCGGTGAAAGGTATTCCTTATTTGAAATTTGAAAAGGACCGCATTTGCGATGCGTACCAACTTGGGAAACAAACCAAGTCCTCTTTCAAATCCATCAAGGATATTATGACATCACGACCCATGGAGCTAATTCATATGGATATATTTGGTCCTACTAAAATCAAAAGTCTTAGTGGAATCGTTTTGCTTTTGTATTGGTTGATGATTTTTCTCGTTTTACTTAGGTTTTCTTTTTAGAACATAAAATTCAAGCCTTTTTACATTTTCAAATGTTTAGGAAAAGAGTTAAAAAGAAAAAAGATTCTTGAATTTTACGAATAAGGAGTGATAGAGGTGGTGAATTCAATAGCCAATCCTTTATCACTTACGACGAAGAACATGAAATTAAACATGATTATCTTGTCCTAGAACTCCACAATAAAATAGAGTAGTTGAGAGAAAAAATCGAACCCTTCAAGAAATGGCTAGGACTATGATAAATGAATACGATCTCCCTTAATACCATGGGCCGAGGCCGTAAACCCTTGTTACATATCAAATAAGGTTTTCCTTTGCAAAAGCACATCTAAACTTCTTTCAAAATTTACTATTCAAGAAAATCAAATATTTCTTATTTTAAAGTTTTTGGTTGTAAATGTTTTGTTTTAAATACTAAAGATAATTTAGGTAAGTTTGATGCAAAATCTTATGAAGCTATTTTTGTTGGTTACTCTAACACTAGTAAAGCCTATAGAGTCTTCAATAAATCTACTATGACTATTGAAGAATTTATACATGTAAAGTTTGAGGAATCTAATATTTTTATTGAGAATGTTGTAGAAATAGATTCCTTAGGTGAAGACATGGAGAGGATAACCTTGAAGGACTCACACATATAAGAAGACAAGCCAAAGATTGATGTACAAAGTGAAGATCAAGAAGTTGAAGTGGAGCCAACACAACCACTTTCAAAGAATTGGAGATTCACTCCACATCATCTCAAGAATCTCATTATAGGTGATGTATCAAAAGGGGTAACTACTCGTTCCAAGTTCCATAATCTTTGTTTCCATTATGCTTTTATTTCTCATTTTGAACCAAAAAACATCATCGACACCGAGGGCGACTCATATTGGTTACTTGCCATGCAAGAGGAGCTCAATTAATTTGAGCGCAACCAAGTTTGACATCTTATTCCTAGACCCCATGATAGACAATAATTGGCACTAAATAGATTTTTAGAAACAAGTTGGATGAGTCGAACAATGTTGTTAGGAATAAAGCTAGGTTAGTGGCCCAAGATTACACCCAAATTGAAGGTTTCAATTTTGAGGATTGCACCCGTAGCACAACTTGAAGCTATATGGATAACACTTGCTTTTGCTTCCTATAAAGATTTTAAACTTTTTCAAATGGATGTCAAAAGTACATCTTTAAATGATTTTATTGAGGACGAAGTGTATGATGAACAACCCCCGGGGTTTGTTGATCCTACACATACGGATTTTGTTTTCAAACTAGACAAAACTTTATATGGTTTAAAGCAGCTCCTAGAGCTTGGTATGAAAGACTTTCATCATTTCTTATTTCTAATGGTTTTGCTAAAGGGACAATAGATACCACTTTGTTTACTAAACATGTTGAAAATGATATTCTTATTGTTCAAATTTATGTTGATGATATTATATTTAGATCTACTAATGAAAAACTTTGTAAAGATTTTGAATCATGTATGAAGGAGGAATTTGAGATGTTTATGATGGGCGAACTTAACTATTTCCTTAGACTCCAAATCAAGTAAAGGAGTGATAGGATTTTTACAAATCAAGCCAAGTACACGAAGGAACTCATCAAGAATTTAGGCTTGAAGGGGCTAAGACAAGCAAAACTCCCATGGCTACCACAACTAACTTGACAAGAATGAACAAGATATAAATGTTGACATTAAACTCTATCGTAAAATGATTGACAGTTTATTATATTTAACGGCTAGTAGGCCGATATTATTTTTAGTGTTTGTCTATGTTCTAGATTTCAATCGTGTCCTAAAGAGTCATATTTGATGGTGGTAAAATGCATTTTTAGATATCTTAAAGGCACCATTGGAATGGGTTTGTGGTATCCGAAGACCGAACAATTTTCTATAACGAGTTTTTCGGATGCTGACTATGCGGGTTGTAGAGTGGATAGGAAGAGTACTAGTGGAACTTGTCAGTTTCTAAGAAATTGCCTTATTTCATTGTCCTCCAAGAAGCAAAATTCTGTAGCCCTCTCAACTGTCGAGGCGGAGTATGTTGCGGCCGGGGTTTATTGTGCACAAGTCCTTTGGATGAAACATACTCTCCTTGACTATGATTTGCATTATGACCATATTAAAATATTTTGTGATAATACTAGTACTATTCATATGACTAAAAATGCAAATCAATATACTAAGACAAAGCACATTGACATTCGATATCACTTTCTTAGAGATCATTATGAGAAAGATGATATTGAAATTAATTATGTTTTCATCGATTTTCAACTTACGGATATTTTTACTAAACCACTAGATTATAATAGATTTTATTTATTTGTGGTGAATTAAATGTTTGTATTATGGTTCATGAGATTTTTTTTGCAAATACTCTTCAAAAATGTTTTGTTGACTTGACCCTTTTTGATGCATGACAAAAAGGGGGAGAAATACTTTTGAGTTATTATTTCTTTTTCATGCAAACTTTTCATTTCATTTTTGTTATAATTTGTAAAGTTCATTTTATTTGTAAAGAACATATTCTTTTCAAATACTTGATAGATATCATGATTTGAGGGGGGAGCTTTTTTCAAGCTCCTTTCACATTTTTTTAAAATAACTCATATGTTTTGTCATCATTAAAAAGAGGGAGATTCTTGGCCCAAGATTACAATCACCCAGTTTTAGAGTTTTGATAATAACAAAACATATAAAGTTATTTGTACTAGTTAAGTTTAAGTGTTTAAGATTATCAGGGTTCTAAGAATTCAAGAAGTTTCTTCCCCTAAAGGAAGGTGGTGTTGACTTAAGATGACTCAAATACGGGATCAAGAATTCAAGTAACTCAACGATGCAAATAGAAAAGCCCGATTGAAGATCTTGTAGTCATCTAGACCCTTGTAAGATTTTAGTATGTTAAAGAGTAAGAATATGATAGATATATACACACAAAAATATACTTTTGAAAAATACAAGTTTTGGGTAGTATTAGTTTTGTTGCATGTTTGGTATTAATACAAGTTTCATAAATTTTCAAATTTTCATGTCAAGTCTAGAACATGTATTTTATCTCCTATACTATGCTACATAACCCTCAAACCAATTCAAAATTTTTTAAAAATACTTCAAAGTTCAAAATTCTGTTTAAAGTTTATTTCAGGCCATATCGGTCGACCGGCCGATCGATCGTAGCTGTTTCAGGCCAAAGCGGTCGACCGGTCGGTTGACCGGGCCTTTTGGCCGTGGGCGTGCACAGCTGTGCAAGTTTGTCGGTCGACCGGGTCGGTCGACCGTCAACCCCTGAGGCCTGCGGTCGACCGACTACATAGGCCTCACTCTCTGTTTATGCTGGTCGACCGGCCCGGTCGACCGGCAGTTCAAATTTTTCTTTTTAAAATGACCCGCGGTCGACCGGGCGGTCGACCGGAACCAACGGCTATAATTTTAGTAAGTACCGGTCGACCGGCAGACGTCCAGACTGGCACAACGGCTCTATTTCGAATTTGTTTTATTTTTTATGTATTCTAACAGCTATTTTTTGTTTCCAAGTGGTTAAACTCACACCAATGACCTAGTATCACTTATGAATAGTATTTATCCATTGCCTATAAATAGAGGTCATGGGTTTTGATTTTTCCACAAGAAAAATATCCAAGTTTCAAGTGTTTTCAAGAGAGAGGTGTTTCATTGCTTTCCATTTCTAAGTTCTTCTTTTTCAAAAGCTTTTCAGTTGGTTTTTAAGTCTTCAAAATCTCTTCAACTGATTTTCTTCTCACTTAGCTTCTTGAGCTTACAATCATATTCCACTCTATAAGAAGTTGTAAGAGAGTGTTTATAGTTTTTCTAGATCACCAAGTGACTTGTATTCCATTGAGTTGTGGTTCCTCTTGTATGGAGGATAGTATTGTTGGAGTTGGGTACTCTGGTCTTGAGTAGACCAAGTTGTAATCCCTTGGGTGTAAGATTCCTGTGTAGAAGTTCCCTTTGTGGATTTAGTGGAAATCCTTTATAGTGGTGAAGGCGGGGACGTAGAGTAGTGGCTCGAACCTCGAAACAAATTCTCTTGTGCTTGCGATTGATTTCTTCTTGCTTTTATTGTTTTACATTCTTATACTTGTGATACTATTTGTCTTGCTTTTCTATACTGCATTCATTTTATCTTCTTGCATTTTTGGTCTTTACTCATATCAATAAGAAAGTAATTAAGTACCTCAGCTCATAATCTAGAGGAATCAAAGAGAAGTTCTAGAGTCCTTCATCGGGAATTCGGCTTTAATTTCTTATTTTGAGTGAACGCTTGCATTTTTCATCTCAACTAGTTTTAGAAAGTGCATTTTATTAGCATAACACCTATTCATCCCCCCTCTAGGTGTTTTTCAGAGAGTAGTACATAGGATGAAAGTAAGAGTGCTTATAATGGAGGGTGACACTCTATGAAAGGTTCTCTCTTTATCTCTACTTATTTTCTTCTCTCTAACTCCTTTTACAGCTTAGCTAATTTTCTCTCATGGCAACTAACTACTAACCACTAACCTGCTAACTTCTTACTTGATAATCCACATGAATCTAATAGCCTCTACTTGGCCTGTTCTTGCAAGAGCCATTGATGGCTCATGATGATGGATTCTAACACTCTAACATCCTAACTCTCTAACAAGCTAACATTACTTCATTCTATGCTTGTTTTTATTTAGTTTTGATGGTTTAAGTGTAGCTTGCACTTGTTTATTGAGTTTGGATGTGATGAGTTATCTTATGGGTCATGCTTTGAAATGCTCTTGAACCAAGGACCAGTGATGGCAAAGGATGCATGTGAGGCAACTATCACTAAGAGGTTAGCATGGTTAGTGGAACCATTAGTAGTTAGTAGCTATGGGTTTTCTTACATTTTCACTTTGTTTTAGATATATACCAAAAATCACAAATACCTTCTTTTCTATGTTTCCCACTTCTTTGTTTTCATCGTATCCTTCTCTTTTCACTTTTTTTCTTTTCTTTTTGATTCTTTAAAGTATTGAAGAAACATTAACACACATGTGAACATACCAGTAAAGCTTCTATCACTTCCCGTCCCTGTGGATTGACCCATTAGCCTTTATGCTATAACAGAAATATCGAGGAAGCCAAGGCGCACACACTTTACTTTTGATTTTGAAACGATAATTTTCATGCACGATTTTCCCCCGATCAATGCGAAAGTCATGACCTTTCATTTGGATATTGAAGACGCGGATGTCTTCTTGATGCGACTGTCGCGTTGGAGAGTTCTAGACGCAGATGTCGTCTTGACGCGACTGTCGCGTTGGAGAGTTCTGAATGCGAATGTTGCTTAAGCGCGAACATCGCATTTGCAGCTTGTTTTCTTTTGAATCCTGTCTGTTTTGTTGAAAAATCAGATAGACTAAAGTGAAGAATTTTAATTGCCAGAGGTATGATATTAACTTAGCAATTGAAATTTGGGTAATTTCACTAGGGAAGTGAAGTTAGAGAGGTGTGATTTTAACCTGGGAATTAATTTCCGCTGAGAAAATTGAGAAGATTTACTGTTAGAGGTGCAGCGTTAAGCATAATAGAGAATTGCCATAGGTGTGATATTAACTTAGCATTGAAATGAGTACAAGAGGTACAATATTAACTTAACTCTGATATGAATTTGCGATTGGAGCAAATTTAAATTGTCAGAGGTATAATATTAAACTTGACAGGGATTTCTTAATGTGGCAGGAGCAATTTTAGTGAACTAGTCATTCTATTGAAGAGACTTGACAAGTTGAAATTTTACCCACTAGAAAAATTGAGGAAAATCACTGTTAGAAGTATAATTTTAACTTAACAGTGAGGTATGCCAGAGGTGTGGTGTTAACTTAACAAGGATATGTGCTAGAGGCGTGATATTAACTTAGCACCAAGAATATTTTATTTTCATTGAGAAAACTGAGAATATCACTGTCATAGGTTTAGTTTTAACTTGATAGTGAAATGAATGCTACAGGTGTGATGTTTAACTTAGTATTGAAAGTCTCGGTTTCACTGGAGAAATTGAGAGAAGATCATTATTATAGGTGTAATGTTTAACTTAACAATGAAATGAATGCTAAAGGTGTGTTGTTTAACTTAGCATTGAAAGTCTCAATTTCGCTGAGAAAATTGAGAGAAGATCATTGTCATAGGTGTAGTATTTAACTTAACAATGGAATGGATGCTTGAGGTATGTTGTTTAACTTAGCATTGAAAGTCTCAGTTTCGCTTAGAAAATCGAGAGAAGATCATTATTATAGGTGTAGTATTTAACTTAACAATGAAATGGATGCTTGAGGCGTATTGTTTAACTTAGCATTGAATGTTCTCATTTTCATTGAGAAAACTGAGAATATTACTATCATAGGCGTATTATTAACTTAACAGTGAGATGAATTTACAATTTAAGTAAAACAAATTTGGTCAGAGGTGTGATGTTAACTTGACCGGGATTAGTCTTGCGATTTGAGCAAGTTTGGTCAGAGGTGTGATGTTAACTTGACCGGAATTTGTCTCGCGATTTGAGCAAGTTTGGTCCGAGGTGTGATGTTAACTTGACCGGAATTTGTCTTATGATTTGAGCAAGTTTTATCAGAGGTTTGATGTTAACTTGACCGGAATTATTCTTACGATTTGAGCAAGTCTGGTTGATTTGAGCAAGTTTGGTGAACATGCCATTCTATTGAGGAGAATGACATGTTAAGATTTTATCCGCTGAGGATACATCAAAGTCTTACTGTCAAAGGTGTAATGTTAACATGACAAGTTCGATCTGTAATTCATTCCATTGAGAAAGTGAGTACAGCTTTTTATGAGTCTACCATTCCATGGAAGGGAATTGGTGGAGAATTTTAGTGAGAATCTAGGGAATGAGTTGTCAGATGTAACTGTTGACATGACAAATATTAATTTTCCTGGGGAATGAAAATTTACTGTTAGAGGTATAATGTTTAACATAGAAGTAATGAATTTTGCGATTTAAGCAATTTAAATGGAACTGTCATTCTATTGAGGAGAATGACAAGAGAATATTGGACCCGTTGGGGATCAGCTGATGTTTTATCGTCAGAGGTTTAGTGTTAACTTGATGGACTCCACTAGGAACTAGGAAATAACTTGTCAGAGGTGTGATGTTAACTTGACAAGGGTTCTTTTACTATTGGAGGTGTGATTTTTAACATAATAGTACTTTAAGTGAACTTATCATTCCATGGAGGAGAACGATAAGTGCAGTTTGATCCATCTAGGGATATGAAAATTTTACTATTAGATATATATGTTAACGTGAGAGATTCAATCTGTAATTATTTCGCTGAGAAAATGAATACAGCCTTTTGTGGTCCTACCATTCCATGAAAGGGAATTGGTAAGGGATTTTGGAAAGGAAGGCGGGATTAAGTCCCTTAGGATTTTTAGCAAACCCTCAGCTATCAACATATTTTAGTATGCCTTTACCAATTACCGTTTGAGTAGGGCTGGCCATGCTATTTCCCTCAACATGATGAGTTGTTGAATTTTTGTTGGGCTTAAAGGCCAACTTTTTCCCTCTATCCTTAGCCGTCGGAGGCGTTGGATTGTTGTTCCACAGATAACTTCTAAAATTCTGCCTGAGGACTAAAGAAGTATTAACTCCGTTGGAAATTGACAGGAAAATTATTGTTCCCTGTGAGTACTTATTTGATCAAAGGTGTGATGTTAACTTGATCATAGATAGTACTTTTTGTTTGGAGTAGTACATGATATACTTCCAGGGGTTTTTTATTACACGGGGATGACAAATATTGATGGAATGATTTAGACTGTTCAGAGGTAACTGTTGAACGTGACAGTCGTAGAAGTTAGTTCACCTTGTTGCCCAGTAGCTTTAATGCTATGTGCTCTCGTAATCTTCCTGGATTACTCTTGTAATTATGTCTTTTGCTTGTTCACCTTATAAGACTAGTTGCTTCCAAGTGCGACTTTGAGTTACTCTTATTTGAGCTAGGAGTGTGATTTGTAAGTTGTGGTGGCAAGTCTTTACAAGCGTAGACTATGTCATACCACTTGAACATCAGAGCATCATAATCTGAAATCTCTCTACAAATGCTTTGATTGACTCTCCTTTCTTTTGCTTTGTAGCAAGGAGAGTTGGCATGGAAACTTTGGTGTCATCTTCGAAGAATCGCGCCAGGAAGAGCTTCTTGAGGTCGACCCATTTTTTGATAGAGCCGTTAGGAAGCTTCATGAACCATTCAAAGGTAGCCTCCTTGGGGTGCTGGTGAATAAACGATCTATGATGGCATCGTTTGATACTACATTCCCTGTTTGGGATTTGAAGTATATATACGTTGATTCGGCGAACCGTTGCCTTCAAAGGCGTGCAGATTCGGTGCGTTGAACCTAAGAGAATAAGGAGCTGAATCTCACTCGACTGGGTATGGTATGACCACCCATACTCCTTGAAGATTACTTCAATTTGAGATCCTCCAGGCGTCTCTCAAACTCGTTCATCTTCTTGGCATGATTATCTTCTGAATTTTTTGGTTCTTCAGAAGAAGAAGTCTCAAGATTTTCATATCCAAAGTTATTCTCATTACCATCGGAGTGTTTGGAGATCGAGTTTTCCCCTCCTTCTTTTTACCCTTACTTTTGCGAAAAGAAGTTTTAGTCTTTGGACTTTCGTCTACTTCTTCGGCTTTTTAAGCAAAAGAGCTATCATCTTCTTGAGATCATTGATAGACTCTTGTTAGGCTTGAAGCATCACGTGTTGCGCCTGTTGCACTCGAGCTTGCTCCTTAAATTTCCTGGCTATTTCTTCTGGAACATCAGCCATATATGCGAAGGCTTCTTTCTCCTTATAAGAGTTAGATGAATGGGATCCCACAATAGGAGAGTGCTCATCATCCATTTCAATCCCTCTAGCCAGCAAATTGTAGTTGATTGGGGAAATTGCTCTGGTTCGGATCCGAATGCGTCAGTAGATCTCTCGTGGCTCGATCAGTATTTCTTTCAAACCTGATGAACGTTCAGTATCTGACTCCTCAGAACTAAAGGCAAGTTGCTTCTCTTTCGACTTGCTTGGTGTGGTGCCTGGACCCACCATGTTGGAAGTCACCTTCGGGTACTCGGCGTCAGAGAATAACTTCTTCTTGTGAGATTGTTGACTCTTAGCAGAGTTTGAGTTTGAAGCCTTTTACAATAGGCTAAAAATTGACGACTTAGTAATCTGAAAGTTGCAGTGACAATCCGAGAGGAGCTACTCACAATGGCACTGAGGAGCGATTCGATGAGCACTCCCCTTCCTCGCCAAATAGTTCCTCAAGTCTTTTGCAGGGGTATCTGAAGAACTAGCCTCTAACCCATGGGGGTGAGGGCTTCTCAGTTCACATTTGAACTTGGCCACTTGGGGCTGAATGCGACTCTCGCGTTTTAGAAGTGAAATGCGGAGGTCGCATTTTGGCGTAGTCTTCTGCTGAATGCGACTCTCACATTTTAGAATTGAAACGTGGAGGTCGCATTTTGGCCCAGTCATCTGTTGAACGCGATTCTCGCGTTTTAGAATTGAAATGCGAAGGTCGTGTTAGTCTTAGGCTGGATCTTGCGTTTTTGAAGTGAGACGCGGATTTCGCATTTTGGCACAGCTTGAGGCTGGATGCGAACGTTGCATTTTGGCGCTGAAACGCAACTTCTGAATGCAAGCATCACGTTTTGTTGTAGAAACGCGGGGTTGAATGCGAGCTTGGTATTTGGTGCCAACATTACTATCTTCAGCCTCTGTTTGCTAATGGCGAGCTTGACATCTTCATTGACGATCAGCACTTGGCTTGCAGGAGTTGTTGCGAACCCCTTGCAAACTAAATTTACAGGGCCTTGGGAGGATTTTGGCAGCGAAGTTGGCCTCCGCAACTATGTTGGCCATGAGCCAAGATATTGATTTTACGGGTCTCTTGAAAGACGTTGTCGCAACTCATGTTGGCTCCACGGAAGGTTGTCAGACCCTCAGAGAGGTTGAGCCACTTGCTTTGTCAAAAATGTATGGGCTTCTCTTTGAGAAGTCTCCAAAGAGACTTGAAAGCGAGTCTCGCTTGAGACTTTGGGGCTAATGGAGCCCGAGGAGAGAAGCTCTTCGAACTTCTCTTAGTCAAACTCGACGTCGAGCTCGATAATAAGCGATTTGATTGTTGATCCGAGAACCTTGAGGTTGGCTTGCGCTACGGCCTTCTCATCAGTAGAGAAAACAATAATCCCCAATGGAGTCGCTATCTTTTATTTTCTTGAAAAAATTGAAGGCGTGCAAAATCTTTATTTGAATATAAAGAAAATTACATCGGATCAATAATCTGATTACTAAAGAGGGAAGAATGGTTGGATCTCCCCTTTGTTTAAGACTGGGTTCTTCGTGCAGTGGTGGAGAGTGATTCTTATTCTTCATTGATGAGCCAAACCAAAAGCTTGATCTTCGGATCTTCTTGCTCTCGTTGGAAGCACACTGGTAAAATATAAAAATCTTAATCAGCGGATAAAATCTGAAAGAGATTATAAAACTTGAACTCAGCAAGTTTATAAAGAGTATTCTCTTTCAGTAGTCTTGTGCTCAAGTTTCAGCCTTCTGTAGTTATCTAGCTTCAAGTACTAAGAATCAAGTATGCCTTTTGGGGATTCTCCTCCTTTGGCCTATGGCTTTTTTTCGGTTCCTCCTCCAGAACACTCCGTTTTCCCCTAACTATTCATAACTATTTATAGAGAATTCTGGGGTGTAACCACCTTTTAAATTTCTCTATAATGGGAGCGGTTAAACAACCCCTTAAATCTCTCCATTGTAGAAAGTTATTCTCCATGTGGAGATAAAATACCATTATAGAAAGTTATTCTCCATGTGGAGATAAAATAGGGAGTAACCGACCAAGTCGTGGCTGTCAGTAATAGCAGAAACGCGAGTTCGCGCTAGGCCTAGACCTCGCTCTGATGTTAAGACACGGAGCTCACATGCTTGCATTGAAGTTGAAACGCGAAGTTTTGTAGGTTTACGTTTTGATGTTGAAATACGACCTGAGGACCGCGTATTAAAGAGCAGCACGCTATCATGTTTGAACGCGATCCTCGCATCGTGTTATTGATGAAGTTGGCATTTGAGGTTGGAATTCGACCTCCGCATTTGACAAGGAACGTGAGGTCCACATTTATGTTGAAACGCAACCCTCACGTTTAGCATAAGGCCTGCGTCTGAGGGCTGGTCTTCAAATTTTTAGACAGCCTACACCATCGTAGTTGAAACAACAAGTGTCTGCTTGACACTTTTTCTAAGAAATCGCTCCTCCTGCCATCAGGAAGACATAACCTGAAGTGAATTTTCTACTGTCGATACAACCAGCAAAATCTGAATCTGTATATCCAATTAGCTACAACTATCAGATTTCCTGTAGGTAAGCATATAGTCTTTTGTCCTCTGTAGATATCACATTATCTTCTTGGCAGCCTTCCAGTGATCAACCCAGGACTGCACGGGCATCTGCGAAGTTTTCCAACAGCATATGCTATATCTGGAATGGTACAAACTTGAGCATACATCAGACTTTTAACTGTCGATGCATATGGAATGTCTTTCATTTTCTCTTTCTGTAGATCATTCTTGGGACATTGGAGTAGACTTAACTTATCTCCCTTAGTGACAGGCGTATCACCCGAAGAGAAATCTTCATGCCATATCTATCTAGCACCTTATCGATATAGGCCTTTTGTGATAAACTTAATATTCCACGTGTCCTGTCACGTTGAATCTAGATGCTTATCACAAAGAAGTGTCCCCAAGATCTTTCATCTCAAAATTCTTTGAGAGAAAACTCTCGTTCTCAAGTAGAAGATCTTTATCGTTACTTTCTAATAGAATGTCATCCGCATATACCACAAAAAATATAAATCTACTCCCTTTAAATTTGTGATAATACATTGATTAGCTATATTTTCCTTAAAATCAATTACTTGATCAAATTTCAAATACCATTGATGGGATGCTTGCTTTAAACCATAAATAAATTCTGTAATCTACAAACCAGATGTTGTAAACCTTTAGCTTCAAAACTATCTGGTTGCACCATATAATTTCTTCCTCAATGTCACCATCAAAAAAAGTTGTCTTAACATCCATTTGGTATAACTCCCGGTCAAAGTGAGCCACCAGTGCCATGATAATCTTAAAAGAATCCTTCATGAGAACTGGGGAGAAAGTCTCCTTATGCTTAATGCCCTCTCTTTGAGTGAATCTGTTTGCGACAAGACGTGACTTATACCTTTCGACATTGCCTTTCGATTTGGTTTTGAACACCCATTTATAATCAATCGGTTTCTTATGTTTAGACAACTCTACTAAATCCCAAGTATCATTGTCCTTCATAGATTTTAACTCATTATTCATGGTATTTGACTATTTAGTGGAGTGAATACTGAGTTTGACCTCATTCAAGGATGTGGGGTCATTCTCTAACCCTATGTCAAACTCATACTCTTAGAGATAAACTATATAGTCATTTGCAATGGCTGATCTCCTCTCCCTAGTTGATCTCCTTGGTAATTGCGATTGAGAATTTTTAGGTTCTACTTCATTAGCAGTATCTACTGCAGAATGAACTATATTTTTACCTTGTAAGGGTACAACTATAATTTCATACTGGGATAGAATAACTACTTAATCATTTGGAACAGTTGTCATGGGTATTTGTTCTTCCTCAAATGTGAAATTCCTATGTAGTTGACTCCCACTGTTCTGAATTTTCTTAATAAATTTAGCATTATTCGTCTCTATTATGTTCTTAGTAGAGGTACAGTAAAAACTTAAAGCGTCTAGACCTCTCAGAATACCCTACAAAAAACAGCTAACTGTTCTTGACTCTAACTTCTTCTCATGTGGTATATATGGCTGAAATTTCACTAGACAACCCCAAACATGAAGATTCTGAATGCTGGGAGATTTTCTAGCCTATAACTCATATGGGGTTTTAATTACTGTTTTGCTAGGTACTCTATTAAAGAGGTAGACTGTCGTCTTTAAAACTTCACTCCATAATGACCCTGGTAAAGTAGTGTGAGCTATCGTACTCCTAACCATGTCTTTAGTGTGCGGTTTTGTCTCTCAGCAACACCATTTTGACGAGGTGTCCCTGGCATGGTGTACTGGGCTACATACTACACTCTTCAAGAAAATTGGCAAAAGCTTTTGAACATCTGCCTGATTCGTCATATCTGCCATAATACTCACCACCACAGTCAGACCTCATAACTTTAATCTTTCTATTCTGCTAATTTTCAACTTCAGTTTTATAAATTTTAAACATGTCCAGTGATTGGGATTTCTCATGAAGCAACTATAAGTACCCATAACGAGAGAAATCGTCTATGAAAGTGATCAAGTATCAGTGATCATTCCAAGAAGCTGTAGGGAATGAGCCACAAATATCTGTATAGACCAAATCTAAGACTCCTGAACTTTGTCTAGCATCAAACTTCCTAATATTTGTTTGTTTGTCCTTTATACAATTTGTACATACTCCTAAGTCAGAGTAATCTAAAGGATCTATAGCTCCATTAAACACAAGCCTTTGAATTTTCTCTTTCGAGATGGGTCCTAAATGCTTATGCTATAGACTGTAGGAGTTTTCTTTAATTAATGTTCGCTTACTACCTAGATTATTCACATATCTAGATTCCAGTACCAACAACTTTAGATTTAGAAATTAAACTAACCATTTTATTATCAATAGTGACAGTGAAACTAGATCTGTCTAACAAGGAAATAGAAATAAGATTCCGTCTAAAAGGCAATTGTAGGCTATCCAAAAATCACCAAGGACAACTCATCAGACGCGAACCTCACTTCAACGTGAAGGTCGAGTTTCAAACTGAAATGCGGACCTCGCGTCTAAAGAAGCGTGAAGACTTAAGAAGCGGGCCTAAGTCAAACCGCGTTCAACGCGAGTCTGAGTAACTTTTTGTCTCATCCAATGTGAGTCTAAGTAACTTTACGTTCCATGTAAAGCACAGATTTGAGCAACTTGGCGCTCCACTTCAAACGCAGGTCTGAAAAACCCTGCGTCTCATTTTAAATACGAGTCTAAGCAACTCCGCATTCTGAGATGCCCACGTTTACAACAAGCAACGCGAGGTCCGCATCCAGAGCGAGACCCGGATTTCTATAACAGACCCCCATTACTGGGTCAATTAACTCCCCACATAATGGGAGAGTTAATCCCCATTATGGAGAGATTTTAGGAGATAATAATACCCCTATGACTCCCTGTAAATAGCCTGAGTAGATATGAAGAGGGGGACTCTTTTTGATCCAAGGAGAGGACTTTGGAGAAAAGGAGTAATCAGTGGACTCCAAATACTTTGCGTATTAAAAATAGAGTTCCTCTCTGATTAGTCTTCGAGAGCATCCTGAAGAGAAGTTAGACAATCGGCCGATCAATGAAGAACAAGAATCACTCTCCACCATCACTCAAAGAACCTAGTTTTAAACAAAGGGGAGAGCTGTGTCTTTTCTCTTCTTTTTTAATCAGAACCATTACGTTGTAACCTTTCAGCCACTCAAAGAAATCTTACTTCGACAAGATACTTGTTTGAGGTGAAACAAAAGATGGCGAATCCGCTAGGGACTTCTTTCTCTACTGATGAGAATGATGTGGCGCAAGCCAATGTTCATCTCCTTGGGAAAATGGAGAGTCCCTCGTCGTTGAATTCGACCAAGGAAAGTTTGAGGAATTCCTTTCCTCAGGCTCCGTTAGCCCTAAGGGAATCCAACAATATCACAAAGTCTCTTCTAAGACTCGCTTTCAAATCTCTTCAGAGATTACTCCTGAAGTGGCTCGCACCACTACTCCCAACGCAAAGGGTGCCACTTCTGAAGCAGTTCTGAAAACCTTTCGTGCAGTCCATGATGTCCGCATCAACATCTCTCAGGAGACCCATAGGGCAAAATCCTTGATGCATGATCAAAATACGGTGAAGATCAATTCTGTCGTCCTTCTCCTCTCTAACCTCTACAATTCCAGGTTGTCGGGGGGTTCCCAACCACTTCTGCGGCTTAACTGAATATTGAACATCGACAAAGGCATTGCGCTCATTGACAATAGCTTGAAGATTCTACAGAAGCAACTGTCTTGCAGATTCAGAACGTGAGGTCATACCCGCATTTATCTTAAGCAACGTGAGGACAACGTTTCTGTCATAGAACGTGAGTCCCGTGTTCTTCAACAATGCGAGGTCCGCGTCAAATGCGAGACCCACATTCTAACATCTCCAAAACAAGAGGCCCGCGTTCTGTCTGTCCCACAGTGCGAGGCCCATTTTTCTGACATTTCAACAAATCGCGAGGCCCATGTTTCAACAAAACACGATGGCCGCATTTCAATTCAATGCGAGGTCTGTGTTTTAACAAAGAAACGCGAGTCCCGTGTTCAGCTAAAAAGCCCTCACCCTAGGGGGCCGAGGCTAGTTCCTTAGACATCCCCTCAACAAGCCTTAGAAACTACCTGAAAAGGAAGACGAGCGTCCATTAAATCGCCCCTCGATGCAACTGCAAGCAACTAATCTTAGCAGTGCTCTCTGATTACCATTGCGGCTTTCAGATGAATAAACCTTCGATTTTTAGCCGATTGTCAATAGCTTCAGAATCAGCCAAAGACGACGATCCCGGAAGAAGAAATCACTCTCTGATGTCGAATACCCAGAAGTGACTACAAACATGGTGGGGCTGAGTTTCACACCAACTAAGTCCAAGGGGAAGCAACTGGCTGATAGCTCAGAGGAGTCGGATGCTGATCGGTCTCTAGGTTTGAAGGATGTCCTTATTGAACCTGAAGGAGTCTATTGATACACTCGGATCTGCACGAAAATAATCACCCCAATTGACTATAATCTGTTGGCCAGGGGGATTGAGGTGAATGATGAACACTCTGCCATCATCGAATCCCAGTCTTCGAATTTCAATTCAGGGACAACCGCCTTTTCTTACATGGGAGGAATTGCCGAAGAGATGGCCAAGCGATTCGAAGAGAAGGCCTGAGCCCAACGAAAATAATTCGATATGATTCGAGCTCACCAAGAATCTATCAGTACCCTTAAGTAGATGCTATCATGACTGCTTAAGGACAAAAAGAAGTCGAAGGCTAAAACTCCTTCTAAGAAGTCCAAGGGCAAACGGAAGGAGGGAAGCTCGTCTTTCGCGAATACCTAGAATGAAAAGCATTCCAACTCTGAGCCACCCAAATCCTCATCTGAAGAAGAGAATAACTCAGAGAACGGGAGTAGTAATTCCAAGAGGATGAGCAAATTGGAGCAACGTCTTGAGGCCTTCGCCAACCGAGACGGACTCCAAGATGTAGGGTTAGTCTGACCCTACCCAGCAGAGTGGGATACGGCTTCCTACCCTCCCAAATTCAAGGCATCGAGCCTTCATACTTTCGATGGTAAAGGGTCACCGAACCAACATATATACTACTTCAAATCCCAAACCAGGAATATAATATTGAACGATGCCATTTTGGCTCATTTATTCATTGGCACTCTTAAGGGAGTCATCTTTGAATGGTTCATGAAACTTGCTGCTGGCTCATTTAAAACATGGGCTAACCTCGAGAAGTTATTTTTGGCTCGTTTCTTTGAAGATGATTCTGAAATTTCAGTGCCGACTCTCCTTACAGCCAAGCAGAATAAAGGAGAGTCAATTAAAACTTTCGTTGAGAGATTTCGAAGCATGGCACTCTGTTGTCCTAGCGAAATGATCCAGTCCACACTAGTAGAGACGTATCATCACAATCTGCAAACTTTCCTACTCGCTCAAATGGGAGTAGAGGAATGTCACACTTGGAATTAGTTGGGACAATAAGGCGAACAGACGGAAGAGATTGTCGCCAGGGTCATGGCTGAGGGAAAAGACAGCAAGCCAAGACCCGACAAGTCAATGCAACATGCCCAGAGTTGTCTACTCAACTGAGAAGAAGGGATACTCTAGCAACGGAAATCAAATCACCTTCGAAGACCCAATCAGTCAGAGGGGGTATGACTTCTGGCCAACCACATGGAAACAAATTGTACTCCTTCAAGGATGAGCACGTTGTCTCTTTATTCAAGTTACTCCAAAAGAGTAACAGACTCAAACTTTCGAAGATCAGACGCCCTGAAGAGGTTGGGAAGACTGAAGATCCCAACTACTGTTTATATCACAGGATACTGGGACACCCTACCACGAACTGCTACATCTTTAAAAATGTCCTTCAGGCTCTAATCGATGCGGAGGTGTTAAAGTTTCGTTCAGAACAGAAGAAGGTGATCGCAAACATGATAACTACGTCCCCGATTGAATTGGAACAAAATATTTTGTTAGCACAAATCGGAGTGGTTCTCATCCTGAAAGGGGAACTAAAAGAAATCAATACTAATCCTTACTACCAGAGGGAGAAAGGTCTTATCCTTGTCCCTACTCCTCAAGGAGAGACAATGTGGGTGCATTCTGACATTGTCGAAAGCCAGCAATGGATGACTGTCATAAGAAGAAAGTCCAAAGGCAAGGCTAGAGCATCCTCCAGCAATATGGGAGTATCTCTATGAGAGAAACCGAGAAAGATGTCGCCTCCCTTAGCTCAGGAGACAAGGAGTCCACCCTTGTTACTGATACTGGCGCACCTCCCACATCAAAGACTCGATCCAGCAAGCCATACCTGAAGCAGTACGGCGAGCCAGTAGTATACTCTCCACAATCAGCTGAGGAGGTAATCGAGCAGTCCACAAGATCATCCGTGAAAAACAGAAAGAGCTTAGATATGTCAAAGCTCTTACGAAAAATGGGGCGGGACCATCAACTCCCTTCCGCTTTGATGTCTTGCTCAGCTATCCAACATCCCTACTCGAATCACTCTCTATGAGCTCCTGAGACTTTTCAAGTCTACAAGAGATGCTCTAAGAGAAGCATTAATAGATGCAGAGATTTTTCGTAACCCAGATTCCTGCTGTGTGAAGAGGAAGACGACAGCCATTGCCACCTGTCTCGAAGTAGTTTCCCTGTATCACCTTCACCTCAGAAGAAATGCAAGTCAAAAGGAAGCATGATAGGCCCCTGTACTACACAGGGTATATTAGATCATCTGAAGTGAGCCGTATTCAGGTTGATCTGGGATCTGCTATTAGCATTATGCCCCGCAGAGTCATGCAGCATTTGGGAATCCCCACCTATCGGTTGATCACCACTCAGAAAATCATCTATGGCTTCAACGCCAATGGTACGCGCCTGATGGAGAAAATCAAGCTCAGGTGTCAGATTGGGGACGAAAAATTAGAGGTGACATGTTATGTCATTGACGCTGATACCTCGTACAATCTGCTGCTGAGACGACCTCAGATTCACAGCAATGCCATCGTCCCATCCACTCTTCATTAAGTAATGAAATATGTTGGTGAAGATGAAAAGTGAGAACGTTGATTGCCGAAAGGCATCCATTCAAAAGAGTTGAGAATTATTTTACTGATTTCCTCCTTTATTAGGATTCTCTTAAGATTGATGAGAATCCACACTCAGAAGAACCTGACTCTAGCAATGCAGATACGGAGTCAGAAGAAGATGAATGTCTCTGAAAAATAAGCCCTCTTATAGCGAGCATTGATAAGCTGATGTATGATTAGCCTCTAAAATTACATATTTTATACCACATCTTCACATTTATTTAGTATTAAATTCTACTAATAATACCTCTCTTGTATGCTTCTAGGTCTATGGCATGAAATGAAGAAGAAGCCCAAAAATCCCATTTAATTGGTGATTAAAAGCCTACATGAATAGCTATTGACTTTGGAGGGCGGTTTTGTCAAAACCAGGTGCCCAAATTCAGATTCCAGGAGGTACACCCGACAGGGGGACAAGAGGGGAGCGTGCAGCAGGCAGTGCCGCGTGTGCGGCTCTTGTGTGGAGCCGCGCGTCAAATCTTGGCGCGCGGCTCCATACAGTCCCTCTGGTGCCCCCTTTCGCCTATAAATACCTTGAAATTTTCAAAGCAGGAGGAGGAGAAGTATTGAGGAGTTTTAGTATAGTTTTAGGGTAGTTTTCTTCTTCATGTTATAGTTTTGGGTAGTTTAGGTAGTCTTCTTCTTCCTCTTTGTATGTTTATTTCTAATAGATCTTATAATAGGAGATAGAGTGGTACATGGTTGGAAAGCAAGAGTACTTATAATAGAGGGTGACAATCTATGAAAGGTTCTCTCTTTACCTCTCCTTATTTTCTTCTCTCTAACTCCTTTTACATGCTTAGCTAATTTTCTCTCATGGCAACTAACTACTGACCACTCACTTGCTAACTTCTTACTTGATAATTCACATGAATCTAATAGCCTCTACTTGGCCTTGCTCTTGCAAGAGCCATTGATGGCTCATGATGATGATTATAACTCTCTAACATCCTAACTCTCTAACAAGCTGACATTACTTTATTCTATGTTTGCTATTGTTTAGTTTTGATGGTTTAAGTGTAGCTTGCCCTTATTTTGTTGAGTTTGGATGTGAAAGTTATCTTATGGGTTATGCTTTGAAACGCTCTTAAACCAAGGACAAGTGATGGCTAAGGATACATGTGAGGCAACTATCACTAAGAGGTTAGCATGGTTAGTGAAGCTATTACTAGTTAGTAGCCATGAGTTTTCTCTCTCTTTTTACTTTGTTTTAATATATCTCAAAAATCACAAAAATCATCTTTTCTATGTTTCCCACTTCTTTGTGTTTCACCGTACTCTTCTCTTCCACCTTTTGTTCTCTTTTCTTTTGATTCTTCCAAACACTGAAGAATACTTAACACACACGTGAACATACCGGTAAAACTTTTATCGCTTTCTATCCCTATGGATTTGACTCGTTTAGCCTCGTCTATGCTATAACGGAAGTATTGAGGAAGCCAAAGCACGCACTTTTAACTCTTGATTTCAAACATACACTTTTTATGCGCGATTTTTCCTCGATCAAATTTTGGCGCTGTTGCCGGGGATGGAAACGGTTTGATTTCACATTTTGTTAACTTTTCTTCTTTGTATTTGATGTGCAGGTCAAATTTTAGCATTGCAGAAAGTCCACACTTGCTTTTGTGTGGTTGGGTAAATTCTCGTATATTATTACATTCTGTTGCTAATTTCTGTCACCTGTACACTATAATAATTTAAGAACTAAAATACAAAAATTGGATGCTTTAAAATGGTTTAGACATTTGCATCTAGACACGTGTTAATTTCAATTCCAATATACTGTATTTTATTCTTGTGTTGTGATCTTGACGGAGGTGTACATATTGCATTGCATATAGTTTGGACAAATACGTGGATGATTTACTCTCTTTGTGTGTTCATTCTTATCTATATTGTGCACTTGCACGAATTGAGCTTAAGGGCAAAACCCAATACAATATAAGATGGGAAAGTCATTATCCTCCGTTAGCCCAAAAATCACCTTCCCACACACACAACCCAAGCCTTAATAAAAATTATTAGACGTTGGCCCTAGGGACATTTTAGGCTCATTTAGGAGATTGACCTAAGGAAAAAATTGTTAGAGTTTGACTCTTATCAAATCAGTGTCGAAGGTTGGAGATTGAGAGGCGAAACCTCGAAGACAATGGTTTGGCATAATTAGGCTTTTTGCTCCAGCACGGATACCTCCCACTGATTTTGCCCCTACCTGGCCGATTAACTCGTGGTTAGATTCCGACAATATACCCCCCCTCGTGGACAGTCTAACTGTTAAGAGTCATCTAGGTCTAAGTCAACCCTAACATAGGCTTGTTTTCTTTTTCTATTTCTTTATTTGTTTGCTTGTTTGCTTTTTTCTTTCTTGTAATTGTGATATGGATTTCAACAACAATAATTTTTTCAATTCTAATATGAATCTATATTTCACCCTGACCTCATTTGACTCGGACAAATTCAACCCGGATATGTTCAACATTAACCAATCATCTAGGTCGGATTGAGATTATTCGACTCAATATGACCCATACCCCCAATCTTATGACCATAATTTTTAAATAATTTCAACTCTTCATAGAGTCAATATGGATTGACCTTCCCCGAGTCAAATTTTCAACCACCTTGCCCACAAGTTTCACAATATTCATTTCCGATTTTTATTCATATACTCCTTTTCCTGTTCCACCAACCGAAGAAAAATCTGATTTGGAAAGGAGTATGGAAGCCATGCTTGAGTCCCAACAATAAATTCTAAATTTGCTCAATTCATAATCCTTCCTAAATCAAACTCTATATACTCCTTTTCTAGAACATCCAATTGAAGAAAAATCTGAACTAGAAAAGCGTTTGGAAGTCTATTGTGAAATAGCGCAACAAATTCAAAATATGTTGGACTCATCATCTCAACCAAATTTTCAAGAGTCATGCTCATCTTTTCCAGTCGTACCAATTCAAAATGAAAAACCATCAGTCCTGGACTTGTATATGGAGCTCTTGCATGAGTCTGAGCAACAAACTCAATATCTGATGGACTCACAATCTCACCAAAATTTTCAAAATCAACTTTCATACTCACCTTTTCTAGAAGAACCAATTGCAAAGAGTATGGTAGACATGATTTAGACTCAAAATTCTATTACCCGGCCTATCAGTAGGTTAGACTCAATAATGAGCGAATTGATCAATGAAAGCGAGAAAAATCTTTCTTGTCAATCTTTGACCAATCCTTATATCCCTAACTCTATCGATTGGTCCCAAGAATCATGTTATTTTGGAAACCAAGATTCAATTTCAAAACACACATTTGAACTTGACCAAACTCTAAGTTTTAAAAGTAGTCTGACATTCTGGAAAGTTATCACTTTCCTGAAATTGAAATTGAACATGAAAGTGTCCTGAATCTCAAATTGGTAATTCCATTTCACTTTTGATTCAATAATGACTCTGATATCTTTATTAGATTTTTTTTTATTCTGGAGTCAAAATTGAATCTTATACCAGTACACTATGAAATTGAATCACCAATATCTTATGATCACACTTCATTGATGAAAAAAGTGCGTAAACATCAATTCTTTGGTTTGGACCCTATTTTTGAACCAATTTTGATTCCCCCTTTTGAATCTCGACTTGATCTGAGTCAAATATTCGACTTGATGTACAAAAATAGTTTCAGTATAATACTTTGATAATCAAACATGTTTGAGTGAAATCATGACATGTTACAAACAAGTTGAACTATTTTTGTAACTTAGAAATTTTGCCGAAAACCAAAAACGGTATTTTCTAGAACCAAACTTCTAAAGGAAAATACAGTTTTTCTATAAACTTGTATAAATATAAAAATATGATATTGAAATAACTTTTAGGCATATAGTATATGGATATAATCTAATATACATATAAAGATATATATCAATGTTTTTGATAATAAATCCAAAATAAGTTTTGTTAAAATACCAAAATTCCAAACTCATGAAATACTATCAAACTAAGTTTGTATAAATAGTTGAAGCATAGATGTATATAGAACAAATCTAATATACATTAAACCATGTAAACTTATTGATTCTATCTATTCATGAAAACCAAGATCGGTTAAACCAAAAACCGAAAACCAAAACATGAAACTTAAACAAGTGTGTGTGTTGTGAACTTGAGCATATCACACTATCTAACTTTACAATGGATTTAACCAATAAACTAAACATTATACCGAAGTCTTCTTGTAGAGCTCCGTCTCCAAGTCGACTCGATCCAAAACGTGATCCACCGAGCTTGACTCCAACGTGTGCTAGATATGAACTTTGACGCTCGGGCTCTTGAACCACCATGTGAAAGCTCCAAAACTCCTTTGTTGAAGATAATCACCTACTAATATCTTGGTTAAGTATCTGAAACTAAACATCATAAGATTATTAGTAAACTATAACTATATGAGTTATTCATCATCAAAACTAGAGTGGAAGGCCTCTGGCCAACATTTTTTACTATAGCCAGGGATAGTAGGTCCACTTCTTCTTCTCTTGAGAACAATAGTGTTCCTCGAGGTCGAAATGCAGTGGAACATTCTGATTCCACCCGATCAACTGGCGTGAAAGTTCTTCTTCCTCACAAGGTCGTAATCCTTCACTTAATGAAAGATTTTACCCCAGAAAGTCATCCAATGAGCATGGGTTTTTCGTCGCTGTCACTTCTTTGAACAAGATTGGCGAAGCGAAGAGAGGATCCTAGACCTTACTGGTAAAGTATCCTTTCCTGTGACCTTTAGATGCATCATGCTCGTTGCAGTCACTTCCTTGAACAAGATTGGTAAGGGAAGATTCGAAACCATGCTGGTGTATTACGTCAAACGTTAACCAGGTGCAAACCTATAATGCTCCAGAGGGGTCCAAAACTGACAAAGCCAGTTTTTATCCTCATCATGCATATCCTTCTCTCCCTCTTTGATGCCATCTCTGAAGAAAAGCTCTGACTTCATGAATAGTTGTCCGTCAAACAAAATTGCTATCTCTTATTGGCTTCAGTGAATGCAACTGTCTTCCACAGACTGGAGTCAGCAGCGTCGATATAGCCGAGACCTGCAAAAAGAGAAAACCCAGGGGTTAATTTCATGAAGACAGAAAACATGTCAAGATATGAGTGCGAGGCTCACTACGAGACCCACGTCCAGTGGTTGAAACGCGAGGCGCACATGAAGCTCACGTCTCAACTCCAGACTTAGAGAATTTTCTAAGGCTTGAAGCTCAAATGTGAAGTTTATGAACGAGGCTTGCGTTTAAGATCTTAAGACGCGAAGTCCATTACACTCGCGTCTATGATCTTAAAATGCGAAACTAGTTAGGACGCGAAATCGCATCAAAAAGATCGAGACTCAAATCTGCGTTCTACCCATTAACGCGAGAATCGCGTTGCAAATCAAGCATAGACTCATGAATCCTAAATCGACTGTCCAACTTTAAAAGAAGCTTTGTAAACATTAGAAAGAAGTTAAGAGACAACGTCTCTTTATGATTCAACAATGGCAAGAACTTTAGAATGAAGTTAAGAGACAGTGTCTCTTCATGATCGGTAATAGCAAAGCTTCAAGAAGATGGTGTCCAGCCATATAAGACAATGGCAAAAGCTATTTCCTACCTGAAGAAAGGATTTTTTTTTGAAGGAGAGTGCCATCCATCAGGGTGCAACAACAAGGATACCAGAGACTTTGGATCAATTGACAATGATAATCTTTGAAAAAGATTATGAGAAAGCATTAAAACTTTAGGTTCTTCTGAAGATCCTAGAACTCTAAAGGTTCTTCAGAGTACATGCTTGAAGAGGAGGACAGTCAATGACTGCTAAGAGACTAAATAGGCTCTCTAATGGTTTTAATTAACGGCGTAAAACTCAAAGTTGTTCCTAAAAGCCCCTTATAGCCTTAATTCGCAGCGCGAATCTCAAATTCAGTCTGAGCAAGACACATGTCTAAGATGTTATTTTAGTTTAAAGGACATTCGTGCCAGAAAATTCTCAGCGACCTTTGGGTCCCTAAGCCAGACACGTGTCCCAAGCGGCGCCTGCATTCACGCCTTGAAGTATTTAATGCGATCTTCGCATTTCGAGAGCTGCGTCTCTACGACATCAAGAGTCGCGTCTCTACAGCAATTGAGAGTCTCATCTCTACGACAACTAAGAGTCGTGTCTCCACAGTAATTGAGAACCGCGTCTCTACAATAATTGAGAGTCGTGTTTCAACTCCACTGAAGTTTGCGTCTCCACTTGATCAGTGTGACAACCACATCTATAATGTCTATGTTCTCTCACATACAAGGAGTATGTTCATGCTTCTGTAATTAGTTTAACAGTACACTGGCTAGAGAAATCGACAACTCCACCGGTTCAACAGTACACTAACAAGCAAACCAGAGCTCATGATAAGTGCTAGACTAAGTTTTTAAAGACACTTGTGATGATCTTTCCAAGGGCTTCAAACAGTTTAACAGTACACTCAAGAAGACCACAATCCAGACGGGATCAGGCTCAGGACATCTCAAAAGATTGCCAATCCAATCATGGAAAGCCCAAATTCAACTGAAGTCCAAACTATTTTAAATTTCGTCCCAGTCAACCACGGAGTGTTAAAAACTTTGGAGGGGGTTCTATAGGCTGTCCAAAAATCACCAAGGACAAGTCATCAGACGCGAACCTCACTTCAACGTGAAGGTTACGTTTCAAACTGAAATACGAACCTTGCGTCCAAAGAAGTATGAAGAGTTCAGACACGGGCCTGAGTAAACCCGCGTTTAACACGTGTCTGAGTAACTACGTGTCCCATCTAACGCGAATCTGAGTAACTCCACGTTCCATGTCAAGCACAGGTCTGAGCAACTTGGCGCTCCACTTCAGACGCGGGTCTAAGAAACCTACGTCTCACTTCAAACACGAGTCTGAGCAACTTCGAGTTCTGAGATGTTCGCGTCTACAACAAGCAACACGAGGTCCGTGTCCATAGCTATACCCACGTTTCTGTTGTAAGAGACTCCCATTACTGGGTCAATTAACTCTCCACGTAATTGGAGAGTTAATCCCCATTATAAAGAATTTTAGGAGATGATAATACCCTTATGACTCCCTATAAATAGCATGAGTAGCTATGAAGAGGGGGACTCTTTTGATCCAAGGAGAGGACTTTTGGAGAAATAGAGAAAAGGAGTAATCAGTGGACTCTAAATATTTTGCGTGTTAAAAATAGAGTTCCTCTCTGACTGGTTTTCGAGAACATCCTGAAAAAAAGCTAGACAGTCGATCTGTCAACGGAGACAAGAATCACTCTCCACCATTACTCAAAAAATCCATCTTTAAACAAAGAGGAGAATTGTGTATTCCCCTTTTTGTAATCAGAACGGTTCCGTTATAACCTTTCAGCCACTCAAAGAAATCTTACTTCGACCAGAACCTTTTTGAGGCAAAACAACGGTGCATATAAAGTCTCCTCTAAATCTAAAATAAAACAAAATCTAATTTAAGCCTACAAACTCCAATAGCTTCAACTGCAGCTTTATTTTCATCACCCATATATATGTATCACTCAACTTGACTGGGCCTCCTTTGGGTTTGGAAGTCCTGCAATGAATTGCATATGTGAATAGTCGCTCTAGTATCTATCTTGATGTAGCCTAGATTAATTTCAGAACAAATATAAGCATGAGACATTCCCTTCTTAATTAGCCACTTCTGATACTTTATGCAATCCTTCTTAATGTGGCCTACTTTCTTGCAGAAGAAGCATGCAATGATCTTAGGCTTCTTCTCCTGCACTTTTGCCATGGTCAGATCAACTGATCTAATGGTGTTTGTAATCCTCCCTTTAGTTTCACTTTTCTTTCTTTTCTTATTAGTGGTGTTATCCTGAAATGCTAAGTAAGCACTTTCAGTCTTTTCTTGTAATCTTTCCTCTTCCTGAACACAGTGAACTAATAAGCTTAATGAGACTCCACTTTTTCCTTTGAGCATTATAATTAATCTTGAAAGGGTTATACTGTAGAGTGATCGAGCCAAACCTACACAAAAAAAATACAGAAATTTAGAATAATGCTAGGTCCTCAATTCTACCGTATAGCCTAGGGCTAACGGGTCGTGATCCACAGGAGGGACAGCGATGGAAGCGTTATGTAGGTTTCTTCTTTTAATTTATAAAAACTAGTTAATACTTATCTTCTCAATTTATAAAAAGAAAAAAAATATTATGTTAAGTTAAGAAGAAGATGGTAGAAGAAGAGATGGTGGTGGTGTTGTTTTAATTAAAAAAGAAAAAGAAACAAAGAGATAAAAAAGTGTTGATGCAAAAATAAAAATTAAAAGAAATAAAAGAAGAATATTTATCTCTAGTGTTGAACCATAAAGAAATTTACCTTAGCATGGAGTAAAGAAAAGTAATAGAAAAGAATAAAGGAAAGCGAAGCTTCAGAAGATCGAGCATAATGAAGAAAAGTGGGAAACCTCCATTGATTGTCACCTTCAATATAAGCTTCTTGAAGAAAAGATTACAATAGTGTCACTCTATAATAATTCTTCCTCTCTTTTAATCATGCAACTCTCTCTAACCTAAGCTAAAAAGAAAAATAAAAGAAAATAAAAACTACATTGAAGAAGAAAAGAAAAATCTAAAGTAAAGCTCTCTCTGAAATGGTATGCTCTCTGCCTTTGAGGTATGAGGGTATTTATAGGAGAAAATTAGAGAGATAAAAAGTGTATGAAGATAGGAAGAGCTAAATATTTCTGAATTTGAATTCTTTTCTTATCTCCAAACTTGATTTGATTTATCCAGAAATTAATTCTGATCTGCAGCTTGTTAGCGTATTGATTCTGAATATCACTTATCAAATGATAGAAATGAAAATTGTGATCAACAGAAAAATTGTATCCCTTTAAGTCTTCTTTCTATAGCATCTTGAATCATCAGATTTGAGTTTCAGTAGCGAAGGTTATGATTAAAATTTTAAACTATATCTAGCCTAAATCCAAATCTAAATTGCTTCATCTCATCCGCTGATCTTCTCTCAATCCATTTATCCTCTTGGATTTTCAATTTGTTTTCTAGAATTGATAAGATATTTATTTATCTTCAGTGAAATAGATGGGGTCTTCAAATAATCTATTTTTTTTAAATGAGATGATATTATCTTATCTGATATATTCAGTTTTCAGATAAGATAGCTTCTATAACCTTTGAATTTGAATCGATCCCTTTTCTTTTGAACTTTTGAATTTAATTGGATAAATTTCAAGATTATCTTCTCCCTATTATATCCTGCATGAATTAAGACATTAAGACAAGTTATTTGTAATATTCATTACAGAATATATGTAGGAATGTTATAATATTTATGCAATATATGTGTCCAAACACACCCCCACACTTATCTTTTGCTCGTTCTCGAGAAAAACAAAAAGTAGAGCTAACCGAATCTAACTCACTTTCGTAAGAATCACGGTTGCACTTAGCACGTGCAACAAGCCGTTAAACCTCTAGGTTACCCCTAGAGGACGAGTTTTGTCTCGTGAGAGTTTTCAATGGATTGCACCCACAAAATCCATAAAGAAAAAAATGAATCGTTAGTATATTTTTGAAAGCGCATTTTGAAGAAAAAAATATTTGAAGTATTAATGTAAAATTTCAAGTAAGTTATAACTCATAGGATTTAGTCATTCCTAAACTTAGTCTTTATTCAAAAACTTATTTTCAATTAAGGTAAGGATTAAAATTGTATTTCTCATCTAATCTATTATTTTACCTTAACTCATATGCACCTTGTGACCGTGAAAATTTGACTCAGGATTCTTCAACTCTAACTCTTATGCCTTATTATTTTTTTTTTTTTTATTTATGGAGGTAATATCCCTTAGTTCTATTAGGCTTTCTAATTCGCCCATGTAATGAGCCTTAGTCGGTGACTCTCAAAGCAGATGATTTTAGGGCATCGGGTGAGAAAACACCCCAAGGACTTAGGACTCGAGCAAATAAGGCCACAAAACTAAGGATTTTTATTTATATGAATCACTTTTATGCGTGAATACTTATGCTTTATGAGGTACAAATATCCAGCTTATATTAGGCATAAGAATCTTTATTTTAGAATTCTAAGTGTGTAAGTATATAAAGTATGCATATGTCATCAAGGTAAAAATTAAGACTAAATTACTTTTCCAATTTTTCTTCCTAACCTCAAAATTAACAAATAATTTTATTTTGATCAAGTATAAGAAATCCTAATTATGATCCTCTTATTCCTTAAAATTAACTTAATTTTTTACAAAAATAAGTCAAAGTATTTTCTTCCCTTTCAAAAAGTTTTAAAGAAAGAATTTTTTTTTTAAATTAGTGAAGTTAGCATGTTAGTAAACCCTCCCTCACACCTTACTCATGCATTGTCCTCAATGTATGAATGAAATGCAATAATATATGAAAAAAGAGAAAGGGAAGGAAAATTGTCACCTCAAGTTGTGGTTCCGGTGGTGGTCATATTGGGCCAAGCGTTTCTGCCCAATCAAGATACTGTGAATTTTCATGAAACCCACCTTTTATGACCTCTTTCTTTTTAAGATTTTTATATTCCCCAATATGAATAGGATCATGCAAGAACCCAGCATGAAATTTTTCCCGGTTATATGACCAATCTTGGGTATCATCACGGAGTCATATTGATCTAAACCTTGGTCAAACAATGGAATGTGATTTTGTGAAATAGATGATTTGAGCTCAACAATAAAGGAATGGGAATCGATACTGACTCGGGAATAAAACTCAAATCAAGTTTAGGTTCAAGAGTCAGAGTTGGTTCATGGGTTTTGTCCAAATCATAGAATTCAAGTTCACATTCATTTCCCAATAATGGAATATGACTATCCAAAATAGGTGGTTCGTGTTTAAACTCTATAGGGATAGGAATCAGTGTTGGCTTCGGAATTGGGTCCAAATCGGGTAAGGAAACCGGAGTCAGCATAGATTCAAAAAATGAAACTGAATCACAACATTAGAAATTGGTATCACATTCATTTTCAAGTTCAATCTCCTTGAAATAAAAACTTGCCAATTTGTCAATGGATTGATATTGATCAAGTTCAAAGTTTTGTGGTAAAAATGAATGTTGGTTAAAATTTCTAAGATACCATGATTCTTCGTCAATATGGCTAGGAGAATCAGGAGTAGTCGAAAATGTGTTAAGCAGAGTTTCCTCATTCCTTTCATTAATTGTATTGACCAAATGACTCACTTTTGCTTCTAGCCTATTAGAGATTTGAGACAATCCGTTTGGGATTGAATACAATTATTTTGGGACTGAATCATGAATTTCATATTCTTTTCTAAGTTAACAGGTTTTTCTTGTTGTGGTTGGACTTGGAAATTAGAGTAAGGATCTTAGATTTGGGAATTGTTTGGGAGAACTGAGTCCGCTATGATTTGTACTTGTCGTGTGGACTCAAGGAATGCTTCAAAAGTTTTTTCTAAAGAAGATTTCTCTTCTATAGGTTGCTCTTGGTATGAATTATATGAAGTTGTTTGTTGGTAAGGTTGTTGATAGTAAGACTCGGGGAAGTTGTATTCCCACTGACTCGGTGAAGAGTGGTGATGATTATCTTATTCTTGTTCATAGAACTGAGATTAGGGCATATATTGATTCGGATAAGATCAATCTGGCATACTTGGTTGGTTAGAGTTATGTAATGTCGGTTGATAATATCCGAATTGAAAGAGGTTGGGGTGAAATATGGATTTGAGTTATAATCAAAATAATTGTAATTATAATCCATTTTTATAAGAACAAATAAAAATAAACAAATAAACAAACAAGAAAATAAAGAAAAATCTAGCCTATGTTAGGGTAGAGCTTAGACCTAGACGACTCCTAACAGTTGATTATCCACATGAGTTATATTACAGAACCTGACTACAAGTTAATTGGTCAGGTAGGGGAAAGATTGGTGGGAGGTATCCGTGCCTAAGCAACGGGCCTAATTATGCCAAACCACCAGCCTTCGGGGTTTCGCCCATCAATCCCCAACCTTAGACACCGATTTGGCAAGATTTAACTTCTAACAACTTCTCCCTTAGGTCAATCCCTATTTGACTTTGAGATGTTTCTAGGGCCAATGTCTACTCAATTTTATATTAGGCTGGGTTAGTGAGTGAGGAGATGATTTTTGGGCTAAGGAAAGGTAATGACCCACCTATCTTGTTTAAGGATATGCCCTTAGTCTTTTTAGTGCAGTGTACAAGTATAAAGTAAAAGGTAATATTCAAGCAATATGAATCACTCAAAATATTTTTCCTAAACTATATGCAATGCACACATACCTTTGCTCCAGCACTCTTCAACAGTAATGTAAAGTAACAAAATAGACAGATGTATTAAGATGCAAGAGTCTAAACGTTTTTTAATATTTAAAAAGTAACAAGTTACTGTTGATTAGAAATATGTATAGAGTGAGTTAAACAGATAAACTAATAATTGCAGAGAGCTAATCTCTGAAAAGCAAACTAGAAGAGACTACAGTTATTAGTTTACCACAGTTGTGGGCTCTAATGCTCTACCTTCTTGGATAGAGGAACAGAGTAGCAATATGTCCAATACAGCTCCTAGTTTTCTCTAATTAGCCCTGTACACCAAAACAAAAAAGAAAAAGAGATTAATTTGTTAAAGTAAATAAAAAAGATAGAAAACTTACCGTCCCTCCCCAGTAACGGCGCCAAAATAATGATCGAGCCAAACCTGCACAAAAAAAATACAGAAATTTAGAACAGTACTAGGTCCTCAACTCTACCGTGTAGCCTAGGACTAACGGGACGTGATCCACAGGGAGGGACAGCGATGAAAGCGTTATGTAAGTTTCTTCTTTTAATTTACAAAACCTAGTTAATACTTATCTTCTCAGTTTATAAAAAGAAAATAAAAGTATTATGTTAAGTTAAGAAGAAGATGGTAGAAGAAGAGATGGTGGTGGTGTTGTTTTAATTATAGAAGAAAAGAAACAAAAAGAGATAAAAAAAAGTTTGATGCAAAAAGTAAAAATAAAAAGAAATAAAAGAAGAATATTTACCTCTACTATTGAACCATAATGAAATTTACCTTAGCATGGAATAAAGCAAAGTAATAGAAAAGAATAATGGAAAGCAAAGCTTCGGGAGATCGAGCACAATGAAGAAAAGTGGGAAACCTCCATTAATTGTCACCTTCAATATAAGCTTCTTGAAGAAAAGATTACAATAGTGTCACTCAATAATAACTCTTCTTCTCTTTTAATCATGTAACTCTCTCTAACCAAAGCTAAAAATAAAAAAAAAATAAAAATTATTGAAGAAGAAAAGAAAAATCTAAAGTAAAGCTCTCTTTGAAGTGGTGTGCTCTCTGCCTTCGAGGTATGAGGGTATTTATAGGACAAAATCAGAGAGATAAAAAGCTTATGAAGATAGGAAGAGCTAAATATTTCTGAATTTGAATTCTTTCCTTATCTCCAAACTTGATTTGATTTATCCAGAAATTCAATTCTGATCTACAGCTTGTTGGCTTATTGATTGCTGAATATCACTTATCAAATGATAGAATTAAAAATCGTGATCAACAGAAGAATTGTATCCCTTTAAGTCTTCTTTCTGTAGCATCTTGAATAATCTGATTTGAGTTTTGGTAGCGAAAGTTATGATTAAAATTCTAAACTGTATCCAGCCTGAATCCGAATCTAAATTGCTTCATCTCTTCCGTTGATCTTCTCTCAATCCATTTATCCTCTTGGATTTTTAATTTGTTTTCTAGAATTGATAAGATGTTCATTTATCTTCAGCGAAACAGATGGGGTCTTCAAATAATCCATTTTTTTTGAAATGAGATGATATTATCTTATCTGATATATTCAGTTTTCAGATAAGGATAACTTTTATAACCTTTGAATTTGAATCGATCCCTTTTCTTTTGAACTTTTAAATTTAATTGGATAAATTTCATGATTATCTTCTCCCTATCATACCCTGCATGAATTAAGACATTAAGACAAGTTATTTACAATATTCATTACAAAATATATGTAGGAATATTATAATATTTATGCAATATATGTGTCCAAACATGGAGGAAGAGAATCAAAATGAAGTGCACTAGGATCTCTTCAGAGAGTTCTAATTTCAGTATCTTTAGTTTTGAAACAAGATTGGACATTTCCATAATATACTTTCTTTTATTTTCTTTACCATTTTAGCGCATACTTACTAGCTTGCAAAGATGCGTGATAACCTCAACTTTATCTGATTTAGTAAATCGGTCGGCTACTTCAGTTTGGAAACTCTTAGCACTAACTTTATCTGGCATAGCACCCCTAATAGTTATAGGAATAGTATGCTCCATGACAATTAGACACATTCTATTAGACCTCTCCCACTTTTCATAATTTATCTTTTCTTCTACTGTACTTTTGTTAGTAATGGCAGGAGGTGCATCAGTCCTTAAGGCATAGTCTAGGTCCATAAATTCAAGAACGATGGTGTTTCTCGGCGGAAAAGCTTTGATTGATCTAAGATTTCTTTGAGTGGCTGAAAGGTTACAACGGAACGATTCTGAGCACAAAAGAGGGGAGAAGACACAGTTCACCCCTTTATTAAAGGCTGGGTTCTTTGAGTGGCGGTGGAGAGTGATTCTTATTCTCCATTGACCGGCCGACTGTCAAGCTTCTCTTCAGGATGCTTTCGAAGACTAATCAGAGAGAAATTCTATTTTTAGCACACTAAGCATTTAGAGTCCACTGATTATTTATTTTCTCCTTTTCTCAAAAAATCCTCTCTCTAGATCGAAAAGAGTCCTCCTCTTCATAACCACTCAGGCTATTTATAGGGAGTCATAGGGGTATTATTGTCCCGAAAATCCCTCCATTATGGGGATTAACTCCCCATTATGTGGGGAGTTAATTGGCCTAGTAATGAGAGTCTGTTACAATAGAAACGCGGGTCTCGCGCTGGACACGGATCTTGCATTACTGTTGTAGATGCGGGCGTCTCAGAATGCGGAGTTGCTCAGACTCACGTTTGAAGCAAGACGCGGGATTTTTTAGACCCGCGTCTGAAGTGGCGCACCAAGTTACTCAGAACTGCGCTTGATATGGAACATGGAGTTACTTAGACTCGCGTTGGATGGGACGCAAAGTTACTCAGACTCGCGTTGAACGCGGGTTTACTTAGGCCCGCGTCTAAAGTCTCCATGCTTCTTTGGACATGAGGTCAGCATTTCAGTTTGAAATGCGACCTTCGCGTTGAAGTGAGATTCGTGTCTAATGACTTATCCTAGGTGATTTTTGGACAGCCTACAGAACCCCGTCCAAAGTTTTCGACGCTCTGTGGTTGACTGCGACAGATTTTGAAATACTTTGGACTTCAGTTGAATTTGGGCTTCTCATGATTGGACTGACAATCTTTTGAGATTCCTTGACCTTGATTCTGTCTGAATTGTGGTCTTCATGAGTGTACTGTTGAATTGCTTGAAACCTCCAGAATAGATCATCACAAGTATCTTAGAAACTCAGTCTAACACTTGTCATGAGCTCTGGTTTGCTTGTCGATGTACTATTGAACTGGTGAAGTTATCGATTGCTCTTGCTAGTGTACTGTTGAACTGATTGCAGAAGCAGAGATATACTCTTTGTATGTGAGAGAACGCAGCCCTCATAGACGCGGTTGTCATGTTGATCAAGCGGAGACGTGAACTTTAGTGGAGTTGAATTTTGTGGACTTGCTTTTCTATTGATGAGCAAACATGTGGAGTTAAATCTACTGGGGATTTATGAAAAATTTTACCGCAAAAGGTGTAATGTTAACGTGACATGTTAGGATTTGCCATTGGAAGCAAATTGATTTGTCAGAGGTGTGATATTAACTTAACAAAGAGTGAATGCCAGAGGTGTGATATTAACTTAGCATTTGGCATCTCGGCTAACTTAACAAAGAGTTGAATGCCAGAAGCGTGATATTAACTTAGCATTTAGCATCTCGGCTTTGATAAGAAAGCTCTAGGGAGGATCATTATCATAGTGTAGTATTGAACTTAACAATTAAATGGATGTTAGAGGTGTGATATTTAACTTAGCATCGAATATCTCATTTTTAGTGAAAAAATTGAGAGAACCACTGTCATAGGTATAGCATTAACATGACAGGGATTCATATTGCGATATGAGTAATATTGGTCAGAGGTGTAACATTAACTTGACCGAGAAAGTTTGTGATTTAATCAATTTTGTGAACTTTCCATTCTAATGAAGAGAATTGGCAAGTTAAAATTTTGGACAGAGGTGTGGTGTTAACTTGACCGAAAGATTTTGTGATTTGAGCAATTTAGTGGACTCGTCATTCTATTGAAGAGAATTGACAAGTTTGATTTGTATTATTTCGTTGGGAAAACAATTACAACCTTTTTTAAGGTCTCACGATTCCATGAACTGGCATTGGTAAGGATTTGGAGGGAAAAGCAGGAACAAATCTCTCAAGATTTTTAGCAAATCCTCAGTTATCAACGAATTTGGTATGCCTTTACCAACTACCGTTTGAGTTGGGCTAGCCATGTTATTTTCCTCAGCATGATGAGTTATTGAGAATTTTATGTTGGACTTAAATGCTAACTATCTCCTCTATCCTTTAGCCGTCGAAGGCGTCAGATGTTCATAGATAAATTGGAGAAGAGTGAGAAGGCTAAAACTGAAGTTTTGTACTTTGTCTCTTTGATATTGACATCAGCATCGTGATATCAACAATGTTCAGTTGGCTTGGTATCGATCGACCGTGATACGATCCATTGAAGGAAAATGCTCTTCTTTGACGCTTTTCCAAACATCTCGGATTTGCAAGGTTTGAACAGAGGTGTAATGTTAACCTGGTCATGAGAAGAGTGACGAGGCTATAACCGAAGTCTCGCACTTTGTCTCTTCAATATTAACATCATGCATCGTGATGTCAACAATGTTCAGTCGGCTTGGCGTCGATCGACCGTGATGTGATCTGTTGAAAGAAGAAGCTCCTCTGTGGCGCTCTTCCAAACATCTTGGATCTGAAAGTTTTGATCAGAGGTATATTGTTAACCTGATCATGAGAAGAGTCATGTTAAGGATAGCATTTCTCAAGAATTTTCCATTGATCAGCATCATGAGCGTATCGCCGTCTGGAGTTATGAGGCAGTATGCTCCATTTGAGTAGACTGACTCTACTATAAATGATCATTTCCATTTGGGTTGAAACTTTCTTTTTTCTTATGTGTCATAACCATGGGTCTTCTGACAGCTAGAACAAGGTCGTCTTCTTGAAAATTCATTCTCTGACTTTCTTATTGAAGGCTATGGAAATTCGAGCTTGATAGAGCTCGATTTGCTGTTGGGCTTATAAACGTTTGTCGTCTAAAGCTTCCAACTCCTGGAGGTGCAATCGGTGTTTTTCCTCCTCTGCCATCTTGGTTGTCAAGGCAACTCGCAGAGATGGGATTTGGATATCTAGTGGGAGTACAGCTTCAGATCCGTACAGCAAAAAAACGGCGTGACTTTCGTCGAGGTTCTCACCGTTGTAGGGTAACCCCATAGACATTCCACTAATTTGTCGTCCCAGTCACGTTGACTTTTTTAGACAAATTTTTTTACAAGCTTCCAAATAGTCTTGTTGAAGGTTTCTGCGAGGCCATTAGCGGTTAGATAGTATGTTGTTGATGGCACACTTTGAATTCTGAATTTGTTAGCCTCTGGAATGCTTGGCTAACGAATTGGGGCCCGTTATCATGGACGATTCGTTAGGGCACACCAAAATGGTAGAGCACGTGATGCTTGATGAACTTGATCACGTTTGGTGTCTTTACTTCTTTCAGGGAAAGCTTCTACCCATTTAGAGAAGTAATCCGTTATGGCCAAGATGAAGTGATGTCCTCTGGATGTTGGAGGTCTGATAGGTCCAAGCACATCAATTCCCCACATTTCAAATGGCCATGAAGATGATGTTGGATGAAGATATCAAAGTGCTTGATGGACAAAGTGTCTGTGGATCTGACACACATGACATCACTTAGCATAGGTGATGGCGTCAAGAATCATCTTCGACCAATAATTGCCAAGTCTTCTAAGCCGATCTCCCAGCTTGGGTCCGAGTTGGTGAGCTCCACACATACAATGATGAGCTTCTTTGAGTGGTTTTAATGTCTCTTTGTATGAAAGGCATCGGAACAGGATTCCATCATACGATCGGCGATATAATGTCTACATGATCGCATTGTAATAGAATCAAGGAGCTTTCCTTCTGATGGCAGCTGCCTCCTTGGGGTAGTCAGGCATATGCCATATAGATGAAGTTGATGTAAGAGAATCGCCAATCCTTAAGCTTGAGCCTTGTTGAAGTCTCAAGAGCCTCTTTAACTTGAAGGTCTCCTCTTGGAGTTTTACTGTCTCCAAGGGAGAATTTGCCGTAGTACAAATCGTGACTATAAACGAGTACTTTTTTGGTGGCTCCAGCTGAAAGATCCAATGATGCGGCGAGAGATGCCAGTGCGTCTACATGTGCATTTTGCTGATGCGGTACATTGTCAATGTAGAAGTTTTCAAACTTCTCAGATAATGGTCGCGTTGTGATGGGACGCCAAGCCTTCATGTCGGACTTTGTCTCCCCGTGAACCTAATTGACTATGAGTTTTGAATCACCGTATGCTTCGAAATTTTTGACTCCAATCTCTTCAACAAGTTGCATCCCGATTAAGAGAGTGTTGTATTCCGTGACATTGTTGAAACACGACTCTGTTAGTGTGAATGCATGAGGGATCACATAGTTATGTAGGGAGATAAGCACTACCCCCACACCTGCAATGATATTTCCCTCAGGATTTATTCTTGATTCTCTGTCAAAGAATAGTTTCCACACTTGTTCTTCTGAGGAGGCATTGATCAAGTTAACTTCTGCGATCTCATCTAGGAGATCATCATAAAGTTTTGAAGTTCTTGAAACTGGATGATCGGTCAGGAAATCTGCCACAGCTTGACCTTTGATCGCCTTTTGTGGCATGAATTGCATCTCATATTGTGAGAGCAATATGGCCTATTTCACAAGTCTATTGTTCAACGAAGATGGACTCGTCGAAAAAGCTTTGGTCGATGTAAGATTTCTTTGAGTGGCTGAAAGTTTACAACTGAATAATTCTGAGTACAGAAGAGAGGAGAAGACACAGTTTACCCTTTCTTAAGGTTGGGTTATTTGAGTGGTGGTGGAGACTGATTATTGTTCTCCGTTGACCGGCTGACTGTCAAACTTCTCTTCAGGATGCTCTCAAAAACTAATCAAAGAGAACTCTGTTTTTAACACATTAAGTGTTTATAGTCCACTGATTACTTCTTTTCTCCTTTTCTCCATAAGTCCTCTCTGTGGATCAAAAGAGCCCACCTCTTCATAGTTACTTAGGTTATTTATAGGGAGTCATAATGGTACTATTGTCCCCTAAAATTCCTCCATTATGAGGATTAACTCCTCCATTACGTGGAGAGTTAATTGACCCAAAAATGAGAGTCTGTTATAACAGAAACGCGGGTCTCGCGTTGGATGCGGACGTCGTGTTGCTTGTTGTAGACGCAGGCATTTCAGAATACAGGGTTGCTCAGGCTCGCGTTTAAAGTGAGATACAGGGTTTCTTAGACCCGTGTCTGAAATAGAGTGTCAAGTTGCTCAGACCTGCACTTGACATTGAACGCGGAGTTACTAAGACTCGCGTTGGATGGGATGCGGAGTTACTTAGACTCGTGTTAAACGCGGGCTTATTCAGGCATCTGAAGTCTCCATTTTTCTTTGGACGTGAGGTCCACGTTTTAGTTTGAAACACGACCTTCCTGGTGAAGTGAGATTCGCATCTGATGACTTTTCCTTGGTGATTTTTGGATAGCCTATAGATGGTAACGTGATCACGCCACTTCTCAAAGTTTGTACCATTCAATACAGGAATGCCATTGAGACTTACAGGAATTGAAGATGCATTTACTGAGAACAGAAGAAAAAAATTAGACTATATAAGCATATAATTTCTCATCAATTTAACATAAATATTGCATTATCAAAATTCTACTGTAATAGGCATAAAAATGAATTGCATAAAATGCAACCAGTTTAATCGATAGAGCTGCAGGACAAACTTTCAGAGCAGGTTGTGTCTCTATATGCCAACACTGTACTGACCCAATATAAATACCCTAAAGTCTTGGTACTATGTAAGAGAACAACCTTTCTTTGGGCCAACTGTCCCTTTATAAGATTAGTCCCAAAATTTAAGTTATATATATTGACCATATAATATATGTTTTGACCCGGCCATAATGACAACCTTCATTTGGGCCGATTGCCACACGTGTGGGCCACACAAACTATAAATCTAGATTTTTATTCTGCTTTTCGGACTAGTTAATAAGGGTAATGCAATATGGGTCTATAGTGTGACAATCTTCCTTTGGGCCGATTATCACACATCAAGGTTCTCCCACTTGCATTACCCACATCAAGTATCGATGTTGTACATAACTCTGCCAAATAATAGTCTTTTTTGGGCCGGCTATTGTCTACATGAACTATATACGCAATTAAATAAATTTTTTATAATTTTTTTAATTTGAACATGTATATATTTTTATCTGTATGTTATCAACTGTAGTAAATATCAATATTCATCATGCTAGAACAATATAAGCAATATAATATAGATAAAGCAAAGCATGTAAGGATACATATTATCATGATAAACAAACACTTCAATACCCTTTTTATATTAATTTACTACTATTTTATCATGTATAATGCCAATAATACTATAGTTTTCGTCAAGAGCTTCGAAACGGCTATTTACACGCCCAAAACAGAGGTCGGATGAGCCCGCAACAGTTAGTTGAAGTTTCTATTAACAAAATGGGTTTGCAGTATTTATCGGGTCTGGATCAGACCCGATCCGCAATGGTTAACTTATGAGTTTTCTTCTTAATGGGTCAGGTTTAATAAACTAATAAAATCTATTTAGCTTAATGTGATTGATTGGGATAGGTTCCTTTATTTGATTAGAACTCTACCCCAAAATATCCTTAATAGAGTAGAATCTATCTCAATTCTAAAACCTAAATCAATCTCAACAATTTCAATTAAAATTTAATATGAGATTAATTAGGAGTAAATTTCTTACTAGAGTAAAATTCTATCTCTAAATTTTCTATTTTAATTAATTTCATAATCCCCCTTAATTAAGAAAATCAAAAATAATTAACTCTTTTTTTTTAAGTTTTGTCGTTATAGCTGCCGGCCCATGGTGGCCGGCGGCTGTTGCACACCCATAGGAGGAGGCGCAGGGGCTATAATGCCTTAAGGCATTATGACCCTGCATGCAGGCATGCGCTGGCATGCGCGCGCATTCATGCTCTCTGCGCATGCATGCTCTCTGCATAGAGCATTACATGTATCATTTGTTTTTTTTAATTTTCAGAAAATATTTATGAAATAATAATACACAGAAATTTCTGAAAAATATATACATAATTCAATTTAATTATCTTAATTTAATTCAATTATTTGGGACACAAAAAAATAATTCTGTATTGAATTAAATATAGAGATCGATAATTTTAGTAGATCGAAATTAAAAAAATTTACTTTATACCTTGATAATCTGATAAAGAGGTGGCTCTGATACCAATTATTAGATCTAATTTTATTTCATACAAGATCTACACATATACTGTAAGGCTCTTTATCATGATCAAAGGAAAGGATGATTTTAGTCATACTTGATTCCTTCACGAAAGGGATGCCGAAGGTTGCATGATCTCGAGGACGCCGGAGTTGAGGGAGAGGATTCTTCTCTCCAGTCACCAAGTTCTCTTCTTGATCCTTAAAGAAGATGGGAGGACTCTAAGAGAGAGATTAGATCATTGTGGTGGAGAGGAACCCTACCCATGATATATATAGCATCAAGGAATCCTAATTCAAGTCATCATAGATCTAGGCCCTTGATTGATAACACAAGTTCCACACGTGTAGATGAGTTCCACATTTTAATTTAAATATACTCATGACTAAGTGTAATTGAAACGTGTCTTGACCCAAACCATTTAGGCTTGATCAATTCTTTATTGGGTCAAACAATGTAGGTTAAAGTGGGCGGGTGCAAATATTTAATTGACTTGATTAGGTCCAAATTAAATTAGACTTTAAAACATAATAAGTCTAACACGATGAGTGTCTACTGAAGCAGTCTATAAGTTCGTCTACCACTACAAATTAACCAGTTTTCGCTATTTCAACCAATTTTGAGGGTATCCATAAGCCTGATGATTGATCTTTTTCATGATGATTATCTTCTACTATCATTCTTCTAGCTGCACTGGTCCCAGTTCGTATACTAACGGACATCAACAGATTCTTCTAGCTGCACTGATCTGAGTGCGTTCTTCTAACTGCACTGATCCAAGTGCATTTACTGGCGGGTATCACCAAATTTCACTACTAGATGCACCGGTCTGAGTGTGTTCCGGTGGGCATCATCAGTCTACTGTAGTCAATCATATCAAATCATTCCTTCTGAGTTTGAGGAATCTCCAATATCCTAATTTTTTTCTTTTTTTCTTTTTTTTAAGGTTTGGAGAGTTGTTTAGTAAACTCATCCTGGTTTTCTACCATGAGTTTGAGGGGGTGTTAAGAGTAGTATTACGATTAGAATCTATATTGCATTAGAACAATATTAGGAATAGATGTTTCTTAATATTTGAACTGCATTATTATTCTTGTATTAGAATTGAATTAAGATTTCTCCTCATCAATTGTATCCCTATATATATATATGGGCATTGCCCTCATCAATATTAGGCAATTCAGTTTTCTTTTCTTCAATTATTGTAACAGTGATTTTGTTCTACTGTTTTTTATGAATTTTTTTGTTTCATCTTTTTTTATTCTTCACTATGATTGTTTCTTTTTCTTTTTCTTCAAAATCGAGTTTGTTCTACCTTAATTCATCATTTTTTTAATTAAAACTATCTAAGTATAATTATTTTTATAAAGCTATCTAAGTATGATTGTTTTTATACTTCTTTTTCTCCTAATTTTTATTTTTGTACGATTTGTTACTTTTTTAATATTATTTTTGTTTGTCTTAGTTTTCATATTATTTATTATGTTTCTTTTTCCCATTCTTTCAGTTTTATAATTTATTTATTTTGGAGATTCTTTTCTTGTTATTACTCTTTTGTTTCTTTCTAGTTTTTTCTTATTTACTTTTCATGATTCTTTTTTCTTTTTTTACTTTTTTCTTTATTTATTTTTTAATACCACTTTTTAAATTCTTTCCCATCATGTTTCTTGAATTTTTTCTTTCATTTGATCATTATTTTTTTGTTTCTAGATTGGCTATTTTTTTTTTTAAGGTTCTTTATTTTTTTCATACTTTTTTTCTATTTTTTTTCTTGATTATTTATTTTCCAATAATTTTTCTGTTGAGCTCTCTTCTTTTTTATAAAAAAACTTTTAAAATATTTTTTTCTATAGCGTCTTAATGAAAATAAATAAATATTTCTATATTTTTGTTACTTTTCTGAACAGATAGATATTATGTTATTTCATCTAAATTATTAGAAATATATATTCATAAATTAGGAATAATTCTAATTTAAAAAGCTTCACATGTCATTAGTACGAGCAGTTTTCTAGTAAATATAATATGAAGATAATAGTATATGGTTAAGGATCTTTCTTACTTTACTCCCAAAGGATATTGTGATTTGTTCTCCCCTTCTCATCCTCCTTTCAAAACTTTGACTTTTAATCCATGTTTTTAGTTTTAAAATTCTACAAGATTTCATTTATACTTTTAACTCAATAAATTTTTTAATTCTTTTCTCCAATTAATTACTTATTCTCTAAAATTATGGTCACTTAATGAGATGATTATAAGAGATAGACTTGTGTCATTAAGGATTCGAGGTCGAACCTCAAATCCTTTCTCACTCAAATATAACCCTACGACATGCAAATGTAAGATCCACTCTGTTGAAGTTAATCTACATTATTTCAAGTAACTAAAAATCAAAAATCATGTATTATGAATATTTTTTGCTCATTCATTAAGTAGGCGCAAAATAGATGATCGAAAATAACATATTAGTTAGTTCTACACGTATAAATTCTCGATCCGACCATTTCATCATGATCTAAACAATTTAAAAACCCTCACATACCAATATTTCTTATATTTCAAATATTATACACCGTTAAACTAACCAACTCTCTATTTCGACCGTTCATTTGGCGCCTACTTGATTGATGAGCAAAAAATATTCAAAATACATGATTTTTAATTTTTTAGTTACTTGAAATAATGTAGATCAACTTAAACAGAGTAGAACTTGCATTCGAATGTCATATGGTTATATTTGAGTGGGAAATATTCCACCTAAAATCCTTCCGAATGACACAATTCTATCTCATATAATATCCTCTAAGGTTTCTATTTTTTATGTACTTCACACTTAGATTCAAATATATGCAAAAATGAATGTATACCAATCTCACATTGACCAATCGCCTACATTTAGAGGGGAGGAGATAAAATTCCAGTAAATCAGTTTTGCACAATAATACATACAGAAACTTTTAAAACATTTACAAATTACAAAAATACACATGTAATGTTCCTCATTATCTATATTTATTTTAAAGTTCCCTTCAGTTATAATTTTCTTTTCCAAGTTAGTGTGACAAATATAATTTTAATTACAATATACCATTTTATGCTTTTACTAATAGCCCGGCTGATTATATTATTCATTAATCAAACTAGCATTTGGAAATTCAACTGTAATTCTATGATTATTTTCTGCAAATATCTATTTGCAGTAATGTGCATAGGGTCCCACATAACGTCAAGCACACGAGAGTTTTATCTTCACTCGATATCGGGCCTGTTTAGTTAAGGGTGGAAGTGAGGAAGTGAAGAAGTAAGAAAGTGATAATAGTTTCCTTTGGAACTTGGGAATTGGTTAGTAAGTTTTTTGGTGTTTGGATGTTATTGGGAAGTGTTGTTTGAAAAATGTTATGTCTTTTCCGGTGTTTGGATGGTAATGTGGAAGTAGAAGTGGAAAAGTTGACCACAAAGTTGACCGCAAAATAATATTAAAATAAAAATTAATTAAGAAAAATAAAATTGGACTGTAATTAGAATGCAAGTGAGATTTATATGAGCAAAAAATTAACTGTTTTGTGCTACAACTTATTAGAAATGAGATTTACAATGACCACAAAATTAACTGTAACACACTGAAAGTGAGGAAAAGGATGTGTAAAAGAGAAAAGAGAAAAGGAAAAACTTTTTCGGTGTTTGGATGAACAGCGGAAATGGGAAAAGACACTTCCCACTTCCTCACTTCTACCCAATTCCTTGAATCCAAACAGCCCCATCCTTGAAAAAATTTGGAGTGCAAAAAGTAGAGAGAACCAAGCGAAGATGATACATGCAACCAAATATGAATGAATATCAATGATTATAACAAACATTTCCTGTTTGAGCTTCTCTCATGTGTCACACACTGGAGCTGCAAATCACAAGCTCAAACTTGGCCTGAGAAAAGCGTTGCTGGTCTCAGGTTGATGGCAGGTGAAATCACTACTCATACAAGCTAACAAAATCTGTCATGAAGAATTTGTCACATATTCAAGTCTAAATCAAGCACTTTCGACCCGTTGCTTCTTCAGCGGTCCATTGTCATCGTTCTCAACCGTTGTAGATGTACCGTTCTCGACATTTCCATCTTCTTCTGTGTTGCAGTGTGAGTCCTCGAAAGACCACCCGGGAAAATCTGATTCCGAGAACAGAGAGTTTGGTGCAACTCTATAGAATGCAAGGGGGACCTGCTTAATTCGCCGTCGCATCTGTAAAATATGAATTTCGATTTTCGTTAGAACTTTTTACAGAAACAGCTCTTTGTAGATGAATACAGCAGCACTTGTAAAGGAAGGTTTGGGCGTGAATTTCTCAGCATAAAAGTTGTTTGGAAACAAAAACACAAGGAATACAGAATGCAGAAGCATTTTCCGGCATTAAATTTCTGATCACTATACGCAAGAGCAAATAAAGTGAGTGCATTGGAATCTAACCTCATTGCCGAATATTGTGGCATAGGAACCGGAACTGAAATCTGCAACAGTGACCTCTGAGGTTTTGGCCCTTGCTGTCAGATCATTCTCCAATGATGCAACAAATCTGATGACAAAATAACATCGCAAAATAAGCTGACAAAGTGAAGAGTGCTGAAACGGAACAGAAGAAACCGAGGACAGGGTACCTGGACACTGTTGGGCAGTAATGATGGCGGAGACTATCGATTTCCCATAAGGAACTTCCTGCAGAAAACAAGTTTCCAACAGTTCATTTATATGCAGATATTGTCCCATGGCAACTAACCAATCTTAATGTATACAAAGAAATACGTACACAGACAGATACTTGAAGGTACATGAAATAGACATACACACACATACAAATATATGTATGACAAGATAATTCTTTACAATATATATACTTTTTTATACACGTCCATACTGCAAAATATACTATTAAGAGTACGTCAGCAGACATGTAGGAGACATATTAAGACATATATATATCTAATAATATAAAAGAATAATTTCGCTACACTTGCATGTGATTGTCATGTATCATATAATATACAGAAATTAGAGATGAATTAAAATATAATATGACACAAGTGTAAATCTAATCTAAATCCTGTCAAAGTATATATACTCATAATACAGCTTATACAGTTCCACATATAATTGTTATAAAGACTAAATTATTATTGAAATAGAGTGCTTGTGCATGTATTTCGCACGTATCTACGGACCAACCTACAAACAGACAAAAACTTAATGATTGCTATATATAGAGATAGACTTGTGTCCTTCCAAAAGGATTTGAGGTCGAATCCTTTCCACTCAAATACAACCATCCGACATTCGTATACAAGATTCACTCTGTTGAAGTTGATGTATATTATTTCAAGTATCTATAAACCACAAATCAAATGTTTTGAATACTTTTTTTCCATCCATCAAGTGGCGCAAAATGGACGGCCGAAAGTAGTGAGTTGGTTAGATTTATGTCTTTAGACATACAAATTCTCGATCCAGCCATTTGATTATGATCTAAACATTTAAAAACCCTACAAACCAATTTTTGTTAGGTTTCAAATGTTCTACACCGTTAAACTAACCAACTCACTATTTAGGACATCCGTTTTCCCCCTACTTGATGCCTGGGCAAAAAGTATTCAAAACACTAGATTTTTGGTTTATAGATACTTGAAACAATATAAATCAGCTTCAACGGAATGGATCTTGTATTCGAATGTCGGATGTTGGTATTTGAGTGGGAAGGGTTCGGCCTCAAATCCTTTTGGAAGGACACATGTCTATCTCTCTCTCTCTCTCTCAATATATATATATATATATATATATATATATATATATATATATATATATAGAGAGAGAGAGAGAGAGACCTGAGTCATTCCAGAAGGAACTATCGGATCAAAGTTTGTATCATGTTTTTTGGTTTTTAGTTACTTGAAATAATGTAGATCAACTTCAACGAAATGAATCTGCATTTGAATGTCACAGGGTTATATTTGAGTGGGAAGGATTCAGCCTCGAATCCTTCCAGAATGACACAAGTCTCTCTCTCTCTCTCTCTCTCTCTCTCTCTCTCTAAATATATATATATATATATATATATATATATATATATATATATATATATATATATATATATATATATATATATATAGGTATGTCTTAATTATAGGCAAGTTTATGGAGCAAACTTTACAGAGGATACAATATTTTAAAGGATATCATACCATAGCAGATTGATGCTGATTAATGTAATCTTCTTAACATGTTGGTGGGAACAAGGAGGTCGGTCTGGGTGGTTGCTTTATAATGCATATCTGTGATCTATATAATGCATGGAGAGAAAGGGGCCAGAGGAGAGGACCCCTTTTAAAATCAAACAGTTTCCCAATATGCTATACTTTTCAGTTCCCAAGAATCCAAACAAAATATTAACTACTTAATTTGAACAAGCATCATCCTCTTTTAATGATACCAGTTAATCACAAACCTCTCTTTACGATTTGCAATCAAACTTTAACCTTACTCATTACGTGTCCGATTAGGAACAGATGGATGGGTCATTCCCTCCCTCACTAATGACATATCCATATTAATATAGGAGTTCCAATCAAATTTAAAAATACTCATATAAACTAATTAGAAAATGGATGAACAGGTTACACCACACCCACCCCTCACCCCCCCCCCCCCCAAAAAAAATAAATAAATAAATAAATAAAATAAAAAATAAAAATAAAAAATAAAAACTGAATTCTAACTTTCCAAACCCATTGATGATCACAGGTTCAACTTCATATCTTTTAATACCTACTCAGTACTGTGTTAGATTTATTTTTCAATATTATTTTAATTATAGTTAAAACAAATTCAAACTGTAATATATCAAAATGCTTCTCATATTTGGACTATCAGGACAACGAATGTGATTTGGATTTTCCTAGCGCCTTAAAGTTGAAAACTGTCAAAGATTAAGACACCCCAATTTCATGAAAGAATTATTGAATTATTACTTCTTTTCTACTAGTTTCCTTATCTTGTTAATGCAAGAAGTTTTTTTTTTGTGTATGCCTTGAATGAATCTTATTGTCAAGATAAGAAAATTATTTATGCCCCCCTCCCCCAAACAAAAAAACAAAAAGAAAAAAAAAACCACCTCCACAACAAACACAGCAGGTATAGCAGAGATCAGCGGAGAGCCTATATATCGGCAGTATAAGCTGGTCTCTCTAGCACTTGCTTTAATTATATAATAGTGCCCTATTTGAATAATATGGCACAAGTGCACAACAGATACTTTGAGGCATTACTTCAGGAGTAACAACTGCACTCATCTTTCCTTTTTTAACACCGATAGAATAATAAAAAAAATAACAAGACTATAATTAACACTAGATATAACTTCTAGCATATGTCTTTTCTCGGGATCTGAAATTATTCAAAAATGCACTGGTACTAGACAAATAATAAGTTTACAAGGAACATTCTCCAAAATTGCTTAAGCACTGAGTGGGTAAATGGCCTTCTTTATCAAGTGATATGATAAAGAAATAAGAACTTATATTTTTCTCCGAACAGCTCTCCATAGTTACATCCCGAATTGTGTTGTTTTTGGAGTCAACTTTTCATTGTTTAATTTCCAACTGCTGGCATACTCAAAAACAGCTTCCAACATAGAAATTAGAAAGCGTAATTGATGTGAAACGGGGACCCTATGGTGTGGTATATCAGTGATAGGTCTGAATTTTGCAACGTTTCACCAAAATATGATCTCCGGTAGGAAATTATCTAAAATCAATAATGTCACACGATGGATTTTAATAATAATTTGCAATGGTAGTTTAGACAATCATCTCAAGAATTCCATTACAATGCTCAGTTAACATGAAACAGTCTTATTCGCAACATCAATACCAGTAGATAAACAAGTGTAAACAAAAGCACACAACTCACAGTTATAATGGACAACAGATTAATATGATAATAAGTTAGAGAATAAATTTACTGTGTATAATCCAATTGATACTCTGATGAAATAAATATTACCTGCCAAGAAGCTTCGTTATCAGGATATTGATGCCTTATTTGCTGTGATGATCTGGATCTTCCTTTGTTATGTGATCTGATGTGTCGTCGCTTGCAGATTAAGAGAACTCACTTGCGCCAGGATTGTACAAGCTTGCTTGCTGGTTTTGCTCGCATAAGGGATAGGGAGTTCAGACCAAGATCAGCCAAATGAGGACTGATGTCGCGTTGTTGTGCAAACCAGTAGGAAAGGGAGTGTGGGTTGAAGGCGGACTGTTGACGCAAGGGAGGAACTTGATTGTCGCAAGTTGAGAGGGATATGGAGGGAAGGAATTCTGCAGGCTGTGAGAAGATGGAGAAGGCTCGGTTGCAGGCCTGCAGTTGCTCACACGAAGGGATTGGTGAGTTTCAGTGGTGGGGGATGAGAAGGAAGTAGGGGATTGGATGCTTGGTGCGCATGTGGAGATGGGCGGTGGAGGCTTGAAGGCATGTGGCCTTGGATTACTCATGCAGGGGGAAATGGGGAAGCAGATGGGCAAATTGTAAAGGCTAATTTTTTACTTCTGATGGGTTCATTTTTGAGTTGGATGCAGGTGAAAGAAAAAAAAAGGGAAGCTGAAACGGAGAGGAGGTGGGGGCTTCTGGGGTCCACGTGAAGAAAAGAGGGAATAGCCTTGCTGGCTTGTTTCTTTGGCTTTGTATTTTCTGGAAAGAAAAAAAATGAATGGGATAATGTGGGGAAAGATTTTTGTAAATGGAATTTGACAGATTGGATAAGATTTGAAATAGGATAAGGATTTAGGAGAGGATAAAAGGATAACTAAGATTTGGATTCACATTCAAATCTTATTTGAACAGGATTTCACATCCGAATTCACAAAACGAGATCTTCATCGAGAAAATCCAAATTTTCGTTAAACAAATCTTTTTTTTTACAACTTATTAGACTTTGCCTTTATAGGCCTACAAATTGAGGACTTTCTCCACGTAGTCGATGTGGGAGTAAAAAAAAGGAGAAATACAAAGCTAAAACAAAGAAAATAATATCGACTCAAATAAATAAAAATACAGACTCCAATCGACTTAAACAACTCGAACAGTGGCACTCCTTGGATGTCCGCATCATTCTTCCCTGATAGAAAAAAACTCGACTCCGTCAAGTTTGGTGTAGAAAGCTTCTGTAACGCTTCAACACAACAGGGTCTACCTGCTACAACTCACCACTCAATAAGTAATATTCATTTCAAACAATCAGATATCATTAGAATACACTAGATAATTTAATTATCTAAAATTTTATCACATTTCACTGCTGTATTGGGATGAATTTATGGGAGTGGACTCAATGTGGGGACTCTAAAAAAATGGCTCAGGAAAGGCCTACAATCAGTAGGTTGTTTAGGTTAAAATTAAATACATGTAATCCATGCAATAGCCAACATTAGAAATAGGACTAATTTCAAAATCTTTAAAAGATAGAACATGAATATTGTAATTTGAGTTATACAAGATTTCAAAAAATAAATCCAACACTACAACATGCAAATCATTAACAGTTCCCGGGGAAAACCGTTTCTGACGAATCTGAATCATCTTAAGTTGTCAACACTAAGAGAGTTAAATAACTTCCTGACACAAGTTCATAAATTACAGTTAGTGTTGCATTGTTCAAATATATCACTGATTCCCATGTGTACATCGTGCACGTGTGTGAAAATAGGATGCAGACTTAAATATGCAGGCTCAGAATACTCTAAAATGCAGAGAGCTCATTTTAGTGCCTACATATGCAAAAGAGTAACTTGACTCACTATTGGATAGAAAAAAAATTTGGCACTTGGTTTAGTAGGTCAACAATACTCACGACCTCTATCAAAAGGGATGATTAAGTGTACCAGCATAAATGTATGTGGTAGTTTACCTATTACTTTATTAATGATGATGAGAGATATTTTAACAGGTAAAGTCCGAGTGAAAACACCCTTTTGTTTAACCGTAAGGGAGGAAAAGTTGATACTCTGTAGACTGTGAGGTTCTCCCATAACGACATCCCTTGAGTCTTCGGATGCAGCCGACCATAGATGGTAATATCCCTGATCTGATCAACATCTTTTGTCACTATATAGTTTCAAAATTTGTCCTCATAAAAGTGGATGTTTATTGGGACAAGACACGATTGGTTGACCTCTAGTGACAACTCATCAACTTGCCCTTTAAGTTCGATTTGCTGTGTAGGATCCAACCTAGAGTGTGGCAAGTCGGGAAGATTAGCTCCTGTGAATAACTCAATGGCGTATTGGATATCACGTGTCAGTAATAGCTATCCGGGAGGTCTTCAGAAAAGACAGCGATAGATTCCTTAACGATAGGGTTGACTTCGGGGAGATTCAGAACACTGTCTTTAGGAGAGACATGAGTAAACACCGTAATGTCTAGAACGACTGCAAGAGAACTCAAAGTATTGGACTCCTCAAGTTAACACCCGTAATCTTTTCATCAAGGTTTGAGTCTTCTGATTCTTCCACCAGGCAACTAGGCTCTTCAGATAGGACATCGACAAGCTCCGTGATAGGGGTAGGTGTCGGCAATAGAGGAGGAAGATGTTGACGACCAGATCAGACAATGACAGCAGGAGTTGACTGTAAAGGAAGTGGAGAAGGTGTCGGTAGTAAAGGAGGAAGGGGCTCTGAATTTATTACAGGTGGTTTCCTAACTTGAGCGACTTTGACTGGAGTTGGGCAGTTGGCAGCAACATGCCCACATAGCCTTGACACTTGTAACACTTAATCGTGGGACTAAGTTTGGAGTAGTCTCTGTCGCTAGACTCTTTTATCACGGGCATGACTACTGGGAGAGTAGGATTTTCAGGCTTGATTCTTTTAGGGTCGAGTCTAATCACCGGAATACCTTCCTTTAATCTGTCATTGGCCATGACGATTTGAATTAGTTCATTTGAGGTGTATGAATTCACTGGAGAATTGGTGTTATCAGACTTCTTCTCGACTTTAGTGATGATCCTATCTAGGATTTGATTAGAGGACTCCGTCGTTTGGATTAGGTTATCAAGTTGAGCACTTATAGCGGCAAGTGTCGTGGCAAGCTGGGAATTCATAGGGGTGGGATGAGAGTTACTGGATGCAATTTTTTTTTTTAAATTATTTTATGCAAAGAAAAATCTGAAATTCTTAACAACCGTATGATGTAGAAGTTTTCCTACCTAAACCATACTCTGATACCAAATTGATGTGAAACGGGGACCCTATGGTGTGGTATATCAGTGATAAGTCTGAATTTTGCAACGTTTCACCAAAATATGATCTTCGGTAGGAAATTATCTAAAATCAATAATGTCACACGATGGATTTTAATAATAATTTGCAATGATAGTTTAGACAATCACTCAAGAATTCCATTACAATGCTCAGTTAACATGAAACAGTCATACTCACACTATCAATACCAGTAGATAAACAAGTGTAAATAAAAGCACACAACTCACAGTTATAATGGACAGCAGATTAATATGATAATAAGTTAGAGAATAAATTTACTACTGTGTATAATCCAATTGATACTCTGATGAAATAAATATTACCTGCCAAGAAGCTTCGTTATCGGGATATCGATGCCTTATTTGCTTTGATGATCTGGTTCTTGCTTTGTTGTGTGATCTGATGTGTCGTCGCTTGCAGGTTGAGAGAACTCACTTGCGTCAGGATTGTACAAGCTTGCTTGCTGGTTTTGCTCGCATAAGGGATAGGGAGAGTTCAGACCAAGATCAGCCAAATGAGGACTGATGTCGCGTTGTTGTGCAGACCAGTAGGAAAGGGAGTGTGGGTTGAAGGCGGACTGTTGACGCAAGGGAGGAACTTGATTGTTGCAAGTTGAGAGGGATATGGAGGGAAGGAGTTCTGCAGGTTGTGAGGAGATGGAGAAGGCTTGGTTGCAGGCCTGCGGTTGCTCACACGAAGGGATTGGTGAGTTTCAGTGGTGGGGGATGAGAAGTAGGGGATTGGATGCTTGGTGCGCATGTGGAGATGGGCGGTGGAGGCTTGAAGGCATGTGGCCTTGGATTACTCACGCAAGGGGGAAATGGGCAAGCAGATGGGCAAATTGTAAAGGCTAATTTTTACTTCTGATGGTTCATTTTTGAGTTGGATGCAGGTGAAAGAAAAAAAAAAGGGAAGATGAAACGGAGAGGAGGTGGGGGCTTCTGGGGTCCACGTGAAGAAAAGAGGGAATAGCCTTACTAGCTTGTTTCTTTGGCTTTGTATTTTCTGGAAAGAAAATAAATGAATGGGATAATGTGGGGAAAGATTTTTGTAAATGGAATTTGACAGATTGGGTAAGATTTGAAATAGGATAAGGATTTAGGAGAGGATAAAAGGATAACTAAGATTTGGATTCACACTCAAATCTTATTTGAACTAGATTTCACATCCGAATTCACAAAACGAGATCTACATCGAGAAAATTCAAATTTTCATTAAACAAATCTTTTTTTTAACAACTTATTAGACTTTGCCTTTATAGGCCTACAAATTGAGGACTTTCTTTATGTAGTCGATGTGGGACTAAAAAAAAAGGAGAAATACAAAGCTAAAACAAAGAAAATAATATCGACTCAAATAAATAAAAATACAGACTCCAATCGACTGAAATCAGTAATAGTATAACACATACTGCACTAACGCAGTAAGCTTGACCCTTGAGTTTCATGATGAAGTAATGTTCTCCATTATCTATCTATCATTCCTCAAACCAGCGACTTAACCATCAATTGAAATGGCACTTGATGAACCAGGGACAATTCTGCTCATTATGTCGGTAAGACTTTTGCTAACACAAAGAACTGAGGAAGTAAGTTTTCTAATAATTTTCTTCATACATGACAATTATTTACTAGGGTTAGTTAAGTCACGAGTTGATCCAGAAGGCAGGTTGCATACAGATAAAAGAAGCCATCATGCCTTTTTATCTAATCAAACAAGCAATAGTTCTAAAGATATTGTTTAAACATTCTTTCCCATGAACACTTCCTGAACTCTATGGTCTAAATCTTCACATTGTAAATGGAAGCACTCTTAGTTCTCGTCACAAGATCTAAAGAGAATGTCTCGAAAGCATAAAGTAATATTTTGTTTTCAAAGTTGTTCACAAAGTTAGACCGAGTCATTCTACTATATATAGTTTTTGGAGTTCAATTCAAAAACATAATCAACCACATCATTCTACATCAGCAATAAACTCGCCTGACACTTAAGACGTAAAAAGCAAAGGAAGGGGGGAAAAAACGAGGTTGCAACTAGAAAGGAACATACACAGAAATTATGAGTTGTCTTTCATAAGAGTTCAAGTAACTTACGCATGGCATTAGACTTGGAAGGGTCGTTCTCTTCAATTTTGAAAAGATCAACACCATGCTTCTCACTTTGTTTAACAGGACAAACATCAGAGATCTGCACATCCTCGCTGGAATTATTAACTCCCACAGAAGCATCTGCTTTAGTCTCTTCATCAATTTGCTGTAGACACCCCAACATAATAATGAATCTTAAAGGGAAAATAAATCAAGACAGGAAGCAGTTTCCTAGGGGATGAACACAAAAAATTATGTCATCAAACATAAAAAAAGAAGACAGGAGAAGTAAGAATATTGGCTTAATAATCGTGCAGTTTGCCATAATTACAAAATTCTTAGCAGTCAAAGTTGTATTACTTTTCACATGTATTCAACAAAATAGCAGGATTAATGACTAGGGAGAGACAACAACATAAACTGTCCACGGTCACTAAAACTAAGAACAGATCTTTCAGCGTGAGCACAGAAATATATTGGATGGTCTGTCCTTGACAGAGATTGCTCACGGGAAGAATGATGTTAATGTTTTTCTCATCCTTCTCTCGTGAAGAAGCTCAATTATAGAATCTAATCTCGGAAGGGTAATCATAGATAATAGAAGGATTCTGTTTAAAAATCAATACTCTTTCACAATTGTTGTTGGGTATGATTTGGAGGACTTGCACTGGTAGAAAGTTGTTAACCAAAAAAGCAGGAAATAATATGAAGATTTTTGCGGTTATTAACTTACTGATAAGAACAGTATTCACTCTGTGTCAATTATCGAGGCTAAGCTAGGGCAGTAAAGCTTGTTAAGACTTGTTTGATAACCTAAATGAACAGTGATTGAACAAAAAAATTGAGCTCCCTAAAACAAACAAGCAGTCTTGACTCTCGACTGTAGATGGGTTTGGGTGGGCTCATTTGCAACTCGTCTAGACTCAGCTTGACGTGAGTTCAAGAGCAGTTTATCAGACTCTTTGTGAGTTTGGAATGAGCTCTGCTCCTTGGTTCCAAATCAGCTCAATTGGATTTCGAATTACTTTCTAGTCTAATATGTCAATTGGTTCCTTGTCTAATATAATAAATTAATAATATTTTAGATCTGTTCCTGAAACATAAGATAGATTTTTCAGGCCTATTTTAAGGCCTACATAGTATAAATATGTTAGAACAAGATTTGACCTCAGGGATTTATCTGAAGATTCTAAACAAAACAAAAGAAAGAAAAGAAAAGACATGGCTTCAAGACTTGGAACCTAATGTCATCGCTAAACTAGACAGGTTCCCAATTTTCTTGGTATTTTGGTGTAATGGCTGCTTGTGAGGTAAGCCAAAAAAAAAAGAAGTAGGTGATTATGAATTGTTAGCATGTCAAATAAATAGTTACATTCATATCAGCAAGATCACAGGCTGTCCTTGAGGTTGGTTGCCGTTAGATTGGAAAAATAATCTCATACACAACTTTAGCACATACGTATTAGTATACCCCTAAGGTTCAATGTCAAATTCTGCTACATGTTAGCCTAAATTCTCCCAGCTTCATTCTTTGGTGTTTCAACGAAAATGTTGGTAGATTACTTAAAACTGCAAATGATAGAATATTAATTTACTTATTGAAAAGCATTTGTCATTCTACTGCCTTATGATAGTTCACAAGCTATACATTTGGAAAAAACAAAGTTACCGAGGCATCAATAAATCAGAATGGTATATCTTGTGAACAGAAAAAGGAAAAGATGAACAAATTATAACGGTGTGTATGAGAGAGACCTTTTTAACCAAAAAATTTATCGAGGGATGTCTTCGCAATAGATTGTGGATTATAGCAATAATCACAAGCTCCCCTTGTGGTGGCACTGAAAGAGCCAACCTACTCAATTTTTTCGCAAAGGCAGCAGCAAGATATGCTGGAAGATGTGATGATTTCAAACAAGTATCTAGGAGCTACAAAAGAGATCATAAGAAGAGTTAAGCAAAAACAAATATTACAATCCTGTAAAATATAGAAAAATATGATGTACAGTATACAGATGATTGACTGTGTTCTTGTTAGCTGTCAACATTCAGCAAGATAAACTAACAGGGAAAAATAAAAAGAAAGAAAAAGAGAACATTGGCAAATGATTTATATACCAAGCATTACAAGCGCCACTAGAAATACAACAAAATCATCAAGATCTATACAATTCACAGGATTTGAGGAGGCAATCAGGGTGACCTAGTAAAGTAAAACCTTCAGAAATTATCCAGATTAACCATGAGTTTGCGGAATGAGGGAAGATGAAAACAATGGTCAGCTTCAATTCACAGTTTCTAAAATCAAAGCTTTCAGCTGGAAAACAGAAGCAGTTTCAGTTGTCTTGGGGTAGTCTGTAAACAACGCAAATTCATCAACCACTAAGTGTTTGAGCAAAATGGAGAAGGTATTTGATGATAAGTCGTAAATATCAACTGATCAAGGAGCTAGCAGAACCATGAATAAGCAGGATACGAAGAACACTGTTATTAGCAACCCTAGGTATAAAACGTCTGATTAACTCATGTATCGGTAACAGTATAAGCCAATAGTTTTTAGTGTCAATGTCGTCTTATTGACAACAATATCAGAAATACCGGCCATATCGGAAATATCAGCCACGCTATTAGGCGATATTAAAATGCTAATATCATACCGGGTAACTGAAAACCAAATACAACATTGCCGTATGTATTAGAATCGGCCAATATTTGAAACCATACAACAAAGACATGCATACAAGACATCCATGTTACTACTCAATACATTTATACTCATATGAACCAATTATGTTATAAATGTACTCCTGTGGTGTCTGCACATTTGTGTGTGAACCAAAAATACAAACCTTTTGGAAGTTATTACTTAAGCATCAACAGCTCAAGATGGTCGCGATCTGATTAGATCTATGGTGCAGAGCATGTGAATTTACCAACCCAAACCACTGATCATCACTCTTGAAGGTGAAAGTACGGCCTAAATGGCCCCACATTTTTTTAAGCAAACCATTCAAAAAAAGAGGGCTGAACCGATGCCTAGAGAAATGTTATTATAATTATTAAGCCATGTAGCTTCAATACTTATCAAATTTGAAACAATTAATTTATTCATGTACCATCTTCTATTCACATCTTTTACCTCTTAAACATCTACAGTAAGCAATTCATATGTCCTAAAGTAAAAGTTATAAATCTTAGAGTTAGGTGGTCTTAAAACGATTTGCCTAATTTGAATAATTTGCCAATTTGAAATTATAAGTGATCAAACTATCAATACTATGATGAATACATCCCTAATATGCCTATACCCGTGCAACTAACATATTGTATGATATCATGAGTACAAGTACTATAACATATTTGTTTCATGCTCGGAGAATAATCTCCAAAATCTTGGTGGCTGATGAGTTGCCACAGAATGAGTTCCTACATGGTGATTGCAAGCAATTCAGAAATTCAGCATCAGTAAAAATAAAATCTCATAAACGCAGCCTTAACAAAACTTACTTGGAAAAAACACAGCTCGGTGTTTTGCCATAAAGACAGCTGGTGTCAGTAATGCATAAAGCTTTTCGTAGAACTTGGGATACTCAAGTCCATGTTGTGTCATAAGAACAAAAAGGCCGTTAAGTGCCATGACGCTGATGACACCCCCAATATCATACGACGTTGTCAGAAAATCACTGGAAAATGGGTAAGGTGTAAAAGATTCAGATCTGTAAAAGATGCAATTATATATACAGAATGAAGTGATAAATGAAGGTTCAGCATATATCTTACCACAAGACGGCAGGATTTGCCATATAAGGAAATACATTCTGGCGAAGTGTAACCAGAACCTGATGTTTGAAAATGAGACCGATTAAAATAAGACTGTCAATAATACATATATAACAGAAGAGAGAATTTAAAGAAGAATAGAATTTCATTAGCATGAAAATCTAAATTAGGATTAAATCATCAAATTCACCATGACCATCTTCATAATAATTTAATATTTTCCATCAAATTGGGGCTTCGGCCATGGAGAACCCAGGAAAGATCATAATTTTACTTGATGTGTTAACCCTTGACATGCTATCACCTGCCATCCAACATGATATACCTGACTTATAATTATCATTTTACGGGAATGTTAACCTGATCTCCTGATAGTACTCATGTACACCTGATATTCCTGACATGCTCTTGCACGTTCCTGTAATCTGATAATTATCTAATAAATCGTAAAAAGAACAACTTACATCGGGTCGAGAGAAACTTACGGATATCAATATATGTTCGTTTTTATAGTGGTATTAGGTATGTTGTGTAACTAAATCTATCGGTTCGACCTGAGGGCCTCCAGGTGACCGAAGGGAGTGCTGGCTCCCTACTTCACCCTCTTGTACGCCTTGCGGTCGGTACCGTACACCAGCAACGGAACACTCTGGACTGTGGTCCCGGACATACACGAAACCCACTGTAAACATTTTTTGTTGATCCCTCGTTGGTTTCCAATAACAGCTTCGGTTTACTCAGATGTGAATGTATGTGTGCTCGAACGCTATTACATATACCTAGACATATGGGTAGGATGAGTAATAAAAATAACAGCCTCGGTTTACTCATATGTGGATGTATGTGTGCTCGAATGCTATTACATGTACCTAGACATATGGGTAGGATGAGTAATAAAAATAATAATAAATACTAAGAACGGTAATATATGATTTATTCATGCTTAAACGATTTTATCAGTTTTATGCCTTCATTGCATGCTTATTATATCTGTACTCACAACACAACTTTTGATGCATGCTTTCTGATTTGGATTTATTAATACACGTGTGCTTATCTCTGCACGCCACTTGGCACTCAGCTGGCCACTCGTTGGAGAGTTTTCTGACCCTGCGTATATAAGTCGCAGTTGCGTCTCCGTACCCGACGGGACGGGGTGTTACAGGGTGGTATCAGAGCCTAAGCTCTCACTCCTACAGTACAACCAAGCAGCAAATTAATGGGATATTAATTTGCAATTGGAATGCATGAGTCTCCGGTTATACAATCCAACTACAATGTACAAAGTTATCTATTCTTCTTGATACCCCTTTCCTTGATTCCTAAATTCCATCTATTTTTTCACTTTCCAGTTTTCAGTCATCTTTTACAAGCATAGATATGGATAAATGAGCGAGTCGTAACAGCTCCAGACTATCACAAAACAGACCCACAAGAGATAATGCAGATATTCTGAGGGTTTCATAATATGATGGAGAATCAACAAAAACAGAAAGAACTCTTTCGGCAAGGATTAATAGCAGCTCCTAAGGAACAAAGATCGGACAACGTATCAGACTTCAGACAGCTGCAGCCGGCGATATTCACAAGAGAAGAGAGACCACTTGATCTGAGCAATGGTTGATTGACGTCACGGATCTTTTGAAAGCGGCACGGGTCCCAGAGGAGAACCAGGTAGAGGTTGCTAAGATTCAACTGAAAAATATAGCAAGGACCTGGTGGCTAGCCGAAAAAGAGAGACTGAAAAATCCATCACTTGGGAGCAGTTCTCTAAGAGCTTTTTGATAGGTTCTTCCCTGCCACGGCTTAGAAGGAGATGAAAGAACAGTTCATCCGACTCCAGCAATGGAACCGATCTGTCGATGAACATGCTGCTGAGTTCTTAAGGCTGAGTCGTTTTGCTCAGTATATGGTGGTTGGCAAAAAGAAGCGGGCAAGCAGATTTCAGTAAGGATTAGAAATGAATATTCAAGTACTCTTGATTCCCCAACAGTTGAAAACATATTCTCAGGTCCTCACTATAGCTCGGGAAGAGAAGCGTAGACTAAAGAAAAAGAATCTTAATCAGATGAGGAACTCCATAAAGAGATTATTTCAACAATTGGGCAGAGGAGGTCCAGTCAGAGCTATAAAAGAAGCCCCAATGATCAGACGACCACTTCGATCAGTTCCTCTTCAGATAACTCGACCATTTTCTATATGTGATTATTGCCAAAAAGCCGGTCACACTTAACAGAATTGCGTAGGGCAAATGGATTATGCCTGACATGTGGCTCCAGTGACCACTCAATAGAAAGTTGTCCACATAAGAGAACGGGGATAATGACCCGGGCTTTACCAACACCCCCAGCACCAATTGTACAGAGGAACCCAAGACCAAAGATTAAGAAGGCCCCTCTCCCTCCACGACAGCAGGTTTTTCGCCCAGTCCAAAGGGTAACCAGAACTACAACAGGTCGCGGAAGGGGACAAGCCTACAACTTAATAGCGAAAGAGGCCGAAACTTCCGAAGAAGTGATAACAGGTAAGATTACGGTACACTCCAAACATGTTCTAGCTCTCTTTCACTCTGGCGCTTCTCATTGTTACATATCAAATAGTTTTACTACTTTGCATTCTATACATGTTGAATATATAGACAACCAGTGAGATATTAGTACCGGTAATGGGGTAGTCATCTCTAATATAATTTGTAAAAATTGCAGAACTATGTAATAGAAAATTATCAGTAGATATGCTCGTACTAGATACTAGAGGGTACGACGTGATCTTAGGCATGACCTGGCTCAGCAGATACCATGCAGTTATTGATTGTCAGAACAAAAAGGTTATTTTTAGAATCCCACATCAGCCTGAATTCCAATTTGATGGAGAACATAAGTCTGTCAAGAGAGACACAGTTGGCATGTGATACTACTGAGGTTAAGAAGAAGAGAATACTGGTTTGGAATGAGTTCCCAGATATATTTAAAGAGATCTCAGGACTTCCACCGGACAGAGCAGTTGAGTTCTCCATTGATACTATTCTGGGTACAGTTTCGATATCTAAAGCTCCATACAAGATGACACCTACTGAGTTAGAGATTCTAAAGAAACAGCTGCAGGAATATTCTGACAAGGGATTGATTAGACCCAATACTTCACCGTGGAGAGCGCCAGTGTTATTGGTAAACAAGAAAGATGGTGGTAAGCGGTTGTGTATAAACTACCGGGAGTTGAATAAAATAACCATCAAGAATAAGTATCCCTTATCCAAGATTGATAATCTTTTTGATCAACTCCATAGGGCTCGAGTATTTTCTAAATTAGATTTATAGTCGGGTTATCATCAGCTAAAGGTGAAGAAAGAAGATATTCAGAAGGCAACATTTAGAACTCGTTATGGTCATTACGAATTTCTAGTCATGCCTTTCGGAGTGACCAATGCCCCAGCGGTCTTTATGGATTTAATGAACCGGGTTCTCGCCGTATTGGATCAGTTTGTCATTGTATTCATCGATGATATTTTAATATATTCCAAGAGCGACAAAGAGCATGCAGAACATTTGAGGATAGCATTACAGACTCTCCGGTAGGATCAACTTCATGCTAAGCAGAGCAAGTGTGAGCTCTAGTTAGATTGTCTAGAATTCTTGGGTCATATGGTTTCGAAAGAAGGAATCTCAGTTGACCGCAGCAAAATACATGCAGTAAAGGACTGGCCAGTTCTGAAGACGGTAACAGAGATTAAAAGCTTTATTGGACTAGCTGGATATTACAGAAGATTTGTCCAGGACTTCTTTAAAATTGCAGCCACATTAAGAAAGCTCACCAGAAAAGGAAAAAGATATATATGGACAGAAGAATATACTGCAGTATTTGAGCAGTTAAAGGAGAGATTAATTACAGCTCCAATCTTAAAAACCCCCTCAGGAACAGGAGAGATGGTTATATACAGTGATGCATTCGGACAAGGCCTAGGATGTGTACTAATGTAGCATGGATATGTTATAGCTTATGCAGCCAGGAAATTGAAGCCACACGAGAGAAATTACCCAACTCATGACCTAGAACTGGCAGCGGTAATATTCGCATTAAAGATCTAGAGGCATTATTTTCTAGGAGACAGTATAGATCTATACCGATCACAAAAGTCATAAATACATTTTCACACAAAAGGAGCTGAACATGAGGCAAAGACGATGGCTTGAACTGATGGTAGACTACGACATAGACTTGCAGTATCATCCTGGCAAGGTCAATACAGTACCAGATGCCTTGAGCAGAAAACTGAAAAACAAAGTGCTAGTACAACCCACTTAACAGAAAGAATTGCTTCAGGAGATCATTAAATTGGACTTAATACTAGTACAAGGAACTAGTGAGTCAGGTCAGTTAATGACTTTTTAGATCCAGCCAACACTGATAGAGGTAAATAAAGAAGCACAAAAGGAAGATCCCAGACTGCAGAAATTCAGAACTCAAGTGGAAGCTGGATTAAAAACTGACGTCTGTATTCATTCAGATGGTGTGTTTTATTTTGGTAACAGAATCTCTGAACGACAAGGGTAAGTTCGACAGAAAATTTTAGCAGAAGCTCACAATTCGGCTTATTCCATTCATCCAGGAGGAACTAAAATGTATCAAGACTTGAAATAAAACTTCTGGTGGAATGCTATGAAGAGAGATTGCCCAGTTATGGCCAAGTGCTTGGTTTGCTAGCAGATAAAGATAGAACATCAGAAAACAGCTAGACTTCTACAGCCATTACCGATACCCGAATGGAAGTGGGAGCACATCATTATGAATTTTGTCACAGCTTTACCCCGCAGTCTTAAAGGTAACAATGCAGTATGGGTAACCATCAATTGTCTCACAAAATCAGCTCATTTCTTACCATTCAAAGTGGGTCAGTCGACAGAAGTTCTTGCAGATAAATATATTAAGAACATAGTTTGTCTACACGGAGTTTCAATTAGTAACGTGTCGGATAGAGACACGAGATTCCGATCACATTTCTGAGAAAGTCTCCAAGAAAACCTAGGAACTCGTTTGAAATTTAGTACTACTTATCACCCACAGACAAACAGGCAGTCTGAACGGGCTATCCAAATTCTTGAAGACATGTTACGAGTCTGCATGATAGAATTCAAAGGGTCATGAGAAGACTGTTCATTTGACAGAATTTTTTTTATAATAACTATGAGGCCAATATCAAAATGGCTCCATTTGAAGCTTTATATGGTAGAAAATGCAGGTCACCGTTATGTTGGGACGAAGTCAGCGAAAGAAGACTCTTGGGGCCAGATATTCTAGTTCAGACAACAGATAAAGTCAAAATTATCAGAGATTACCTCCGGGTAGCACAGAGCCGACAGAAGAGTTGGGCTGACACTTGGAATTCAGAGCAGGTGATCATGTATTTTTGAGGATATCGCCAACCAAAGAGGTAATCTGATTCGGTACTCGAGAGAAACTTAGTCCAAGATATATCGGCCCATTCGAGATTCTGGATCATGTGGGAGATGCAGCTTACCGATTGGAATTACTGCCATCATTGGAAGGAGTACATAATATATCACATATCACAGCTTAGGAAGTATGTCAAGAATGAGAGTCATATTCTAAATCACTCAGAACTGAAACTACAGCCAGATTTATCTTATACAGAGCAGTCGATGGCCATTCTGTACAGAAGTGTCGACTCTGAAGAATAAGGCAATACCGTTAGTACTGGTTTCTTTGAATAGGCATGCTCCAGGAGAAGCTACTTGGGAATGAGAGGATATTATTCGTGAATGTTACCCTCAACTATTTATATCTTAGTTGGTAAAATTCTTTATCCCTTTCTTTTTCCACTTTCACCTCCCCCTTATCAAAATTTTCAAGGACAAAATTTTTGTAAGGTGAATGGATTGTAACACCCCGTCCCCAGAATACGTACCCAAATACGTATCCTGATTTTTCGAACATAATTTCTTATTTTCTCGTATTTATTTAAGCTCGTATAGCGATACTGTTTGATTTGACCTCTCCGGAAATCAGATTTGACCGATTTTAGTTTCAACCACTGTTTAACAATATCTGGGATTTTTCATAATTTTCTAGAATTTTTCTAAATTATTTCTATAAAATCTGTATCGATTGATACTGCTGATTGATTCTCAGAATTTTAAATTACAAACGGAGTTAAAATTCTAAAAATCGCTTTCACATTATTCCTTAGAATAATATTTACTATCTTAATGCATTTTTTAGATTTTTCTGAATTTATCAAAATCCAACCAGATTCAGTGTCGACCGGTATCGACGATTGATTTCAGAATTTTTAATTTGAAAATAGTATTGAATTTTTGAATCCCATTTCACCATGATCCTCAGTATAATATTCTTTATTTTTGAGAATTTTTGGGGATCTTTCTGAGATACTTGATTTTCGAGCATTTTCGGTATTTTTTTGAAAATTTTCCGCATCCGCTACAGAAACCAAGGATTCCACTATTCAAATTATTTCTTCTTTTTCTTCCAATTCTTTTTTCCTTTTCCTTTTCTTTCCTTTTTCCTTTTTTTCCTTCCTTTCCTTCTAACAACTTCCAAACACTTCTACTTTCTTCTAAAACATTCTACTTCCTTCCATCAAAATATCTCCTCAAAAAATATCCCAATTCACTCATCACCCTCTCCCATCACCAAGGTCAGCCATGCCTCTTCCTCCCCTTTTTATTTCACAAAAAAAAACCTAACTAACATTTCCTTCTCTTTTCCTTTAACTCCAAACTCCTAATATTCCATTAAACCTCCTTTAACCTTCATTTCTCCTCCAAAAAAAAAAAAACCTAACTACTACTTCGCCCTTCAACTCTACAACACCGACAACACTTCACCATCATCTTCTTCCTCCATCTCCTCTCACTTCACCATAACCATCAAAACTTCATCCTCCAAATCCATCTCCATCTCCATCTCCAAAACCTACCACCACCAACAAATCCATGTACAAAAACATCACCCACTCCCCCTCTCCTAGGCTGGCCACCACCTCCAAGTCAAGGCCAGCCATTTCCCCTCCATCAACACCTCCGGCGACTACTCAGATGACATCTTCGGCAACTATTCCGGCGACAACTCCACCATCTTCACCAACTTCAACACCACCACCACCATAACTTCTCCATCATCACCACCTCATATACTTTCCTCTCCATCACTTCCATCTTAACTCTCATCATTACAACACCCCCCCTCACCACTACTCCAACCTCCAACATCACCATAAACACCACCTCCTTCAAATTCCTTTTCATTCCCCTTCAAAATACAACTCCAACACCACCAACACCACCAACACCATCACCCTTCCCTTCACTCCTTCTCTTCCTAGGCCGGCCGCCCCCTTGGCCTCTCGTAGTGGTCGGCGCACCACCTTAGGCGCCGGCGGCCACCAAGGGGGCAAGCCCCCTTCTCCTTCTCTCACTTCGTATGTTTCCTCGCTCGGGATCTCGGGCGCACGAAGTTTCCCAGAGTCCACGGCGTTTTCCTTGGAAATTTGTATTTTAGGCGAGTGTTTTCCTCGCATTATTAAGCTTGTATTGGAATTGGAATTATGTTGTATTTTGTATCAGTCCGGTGTGATTGTACAGGTGTGGGTGTGTTGTATTCTGTGGACATGTCATGACTTGTATTGAACTGATGTACTGTAATGCTTGTAATAGTGTAGATGACATTATATTTATGCATGTGTGGTACTAACAGTACATGTACCCTTATACAGACTCTGGGTTTCTGCTCACTCTCGGGATGCTACCCAATAGATTTTAGGCCTTGCACCCTTATATGGGAGCCGTGCCTACCCCACCACGAACATCCCACGATACCTCGGCGCCAGCAACATCCCGAAATGAGGGCTTTCAGCATCAGAAGCTTTACTGTCAATGACAGCGATAAACTCAGGAAGGCCTAGCACTCGAACTCTTTTGCCCTCCCCTTCTTCAGTTGTCTTCTACTTCATCCGCTTAGAGATCCATTCCAAGCCGAAGGAGTTGATGTTGAACCCAGTTGGCAGAATTTGAGGTCTTATACCACTAACAGAATCCCAAAGTCATCATCAGGTTTGGGGTTCTCAACGGCATGCACAGCCATGCCTCAGTGCAACCGGCAATAAAATATTGCCAAGCTCGAGCACCATCGATCAGACTCCCCATAAAAGCCAAGTTGGTGTTTGGATCACCAACGTAGAGCTGGTTGTATCCGAACTGGCGAGCAAAACGGCTGGGGACGTACGGTTCCAGGTAGCAGATATCTCCGCTCCGGTATACCAAGTGGGAAAGCCTGATGCTTACCAGCCACTCGAACACTTCGCGGCTCAGTGATGTTCTACCATTTCTGACATCCTTGAACTCTTCACCATAACTAGCATCTCGGATGTAAGGAAAACATTGGAAAAGACTGTGCACGTCATGGTGACACAGCAGTTTGCGGACCGCAGCCACATAGATTCGCTCCCACGAAGACCCTTCGAACCGATGAAGGTGTGCAATCCGAACACCCTCTGGAGGCTCTTCCCCGGGTTGAATAATCGCCGGACAGTGCAGAGCAAACCATGCCATCAAATATGTGTATGGCAATCCAACCCTAGAGTTTGGCCCATCGCGAGGTAAAACTGTTTCATTACCCCTCTTCGTTGTGGGTGGCCTACAGAAAGCTTCCGTTAGTGCACGAAGACCTCGTTGTATGCAAACACACCATAACCGGAAGTAACCCCAGAGAACGACCGTGCACCAAGCGAACGGCCGGAAGTAGTGCCATCGGGAAAATGGCATCGTTGGAGGGAGACAACACTACACCTCTTCAACCAAACTGGCAGAAAGCCGGTTAAAAGTACTTTCCGGGATATCGGTTGACGAGCCTGATGATGAAAACTCTTGAGGGTATCTCCCTTTTCGTAGATACTGTCTTCTTCCAAAACGACGTCTCTGTGGTCGTGCTCCCTCATCATTCGAAGGATGTCCTCCACCACCCCAAATCAAGCTTCTTCAGGAGCTTCCTCCAGAGTGGAAAACAGATAATCTGCCCAACTCTTTAAGTTGTTCGAGCTTCCTTTATAACCATCGTGCACATCCAAGCAGATGTAGAAGTGGCACATCAGCTCTCTGTAAGTCTCGAACAAGGCAGGCTTCTGCTTCTCTAGTAACGGCAGCTCCGCTTCGCAGAGGAAATACTCCTCATAGGGAAGAGATCCCATTGGCAAGGCAGAGACCTCTCACATCTCATGCAAAGCCATGCCCAGCTCGCCCACGGGAGTGAAGAAAGTCCCTGTGGCTGGGCATTACAATTCAAAGATGGCGTAGAAGTTTGCAACGCTCATCTGGATGTTGTAGCATGTGGCCCTAACAGCTTCGCGAAGCAGTGTTCGAAATATCGGCCGAGTCGGATACGACTCGGCCGAGTCGTATCCGAATCGGCCCCCTCCGAGTCGTATCGGAGGCCCGAGTCATTCGAAAATCGCCGAGTCGACCCGACTCGGGTCTGACTCGGACCCGACTCGGTCAACTCGGCCGAGTCGCGTTAACCGAGTCGTTCACGACTCGGCCGAGTTGACCGACTCGGCCGAGTTGACCGAGTCGGGTCCGAGTCAGACCCAAGTCGGGTCGACTCGGCGCCCGTGACGAAGCGCCTTTAAAGGCGCTGAGGGAGAGAGAGATCAGATCTCTGATCTCTCTCTCCCCCCGCGTCGCCCTCCGTCCCCCCGCGTCGCCTTCGCCGTCCCCCCCGTCTCCGTCGCCGTCGCCGGCAGCAGGTATTTCTCCCTCTCCCCCTCTCAGTCTCTCTCTCCCCCCCTCTCCCTCTCTCTGTGCCTCTCTCTCCCTCTCTTTCTCCGTCTCTCTCTCCCGCAGCGACTGTCTCTCTCTCTCTCCGTCTCTCTCCCCGTCGGACTCTCTCCCTCTCAGTCTCTCTCTCTCCGTCTCTCTCTGTCTCTCTCTGTTGGACTCTCTCTCTCCCTTGTATCTCTCTCTCCCTCTGTATCTCTCTATCGAACTCTCTCCCTCTCCCTCTCAGTCTCTCTCTCCCTGTCCCTCTCTCCCTCTCCCTCTCAGTCTCTCTCCGTCTCTCTCTCCCCGTCGGACTCTCTCCCTCTCAGTCTCTCTCTCCGTCTCTTTCTCTCTCTGTCTCTCTCTGTTGGACCTCTCTCTCCCTCTGTATCTCTCTATCGGACTCTCTCCCTCTCCCTCTCAGTCTCCTCTCTCTCCATGTCCCTCTCACTCTGTCCCTCTCTCTATCTCCGTCTCTCTCTCCCTCTCAATCTCTCTCCCCCTCTCCCTCTCTCTCTGTCTCTCTCTCTCTGTCCCTCTCTCTCTCAGTCTCTCTCTCTCTCTCTCTCTGTCCCTCTCTCTCCCTCTCTCTCAGTCTCTCTCTCTCCTCCTCTGTGTGACTGTCTCCCTCTCTCCCCTCTGTCTCAGTCTCTCTCCCTCTCTCTGTTCCTCTCTCTCTCCCTCAGTTTAATTTTTATACATGAATTTTGATATCTACAATTTTTTATGATTTGTCATGAATTTTCATAATTTTTTTGACGTTCTATGTAGCGTTTTGCGCGTATCGGCCGAGTCCGATCCGAGTCGCCGAGACCGATCCGTCTCGGTGCCGGCCGAGTAGGCGGCCAAGACCGAGACTTTGAACCATGTCGCGAAGTCTCGAGTCTTTCTAGTTCCTCTCTGAAGTGAGCCAAGACGTACACGGTCAAGTTCTTCCACCAGGCCTTCAGAGGATGAATCCAACTTGAGGCTCTGAAGTCCGTCGCCGTATATTACCGCTGACCTTAAGAACTGGTTGCCGAAAATCTGGGCCATCGCTGGGTTCTCCCCCACCGGGATGTCTTGTAGAACGTTCCCAGGGTATAGACCTAATATGCACCGAGGGGGACCTGCCATGGTGTAACCGTGAGAGGAAGCTGTTAGTATTCCCACGTGGACCGAGTCAGTAGTCCGGGTCACCTGCCAGTTCATCTTCCTAGGCCTCGTCACACATTAGAAGAAGGATAACGGGAAATGACGTTTGCTCAACGGAAGATAATACTTCTCGCCATCCAAAGTAAAAATCCATTGCCCTTCTCTGGCTAGCAGTTGTTGCTCCGTGTCGGGCGCCGCATCCCCGAACATAAAGCCGAGCTTCCGATAAATTTTCCGATCACGGTCTTCTAGAGGAGCAGTGGTCAGTAGACTCCTCATCGTGCGTTGATCTTCAGTATGAATCAAGACGTCGCGATCGGAAGTACTCCTTTCACTAAATAAAAAAGCATGCCCCTGGAACTGCAGACTGACGTTCCCATCCAATCCCTTGACTAACCCGAAAAGACTGTTCAATGGGCTGGGGGTATAGTGCACTGCAAAAACAGAAAGAAGAAAACATGTTAGCCTATGAACAAAAGGAAAAAAAAGGGAATGCAAATTTTAAAGGCATAGCTTCGCTTTTCAAGCGAAGGTAGCTCAGCATCAGCTTCGCTCCAAAGCTTAACTTCGCACTCTGTACAAAGGCAGAGTGCAGAAAATAAAAAAGGTCAAGCATAGCTCCGCTTTTCAAGCGCAGCTAGCTCAACAGTCATAGCTTCGCTTTTTCAAACCGAAGCTAACTCAGCGTCAGCTTCGCTCCGAAGCTTAACTTCGCACTCTGCACAAAGGCAGAGTGCAGCAAGTCACAAAGGACTAGCTTCGCATGGAAGCTTAATAGGCAATTATGCCTACGGAACTCAAAAGGGGTAAACCCCTATATCTAGCTTCGCTACGAGCTTAACTTCGCACTCTGCACAAAGGCAGAGTGCAAAAAGCCCTAAGGGCTAGCTTCGCATGGAGGCCTGAGAAAGAAACCTTTCGGTTTCTGATTTTGATTCATGAAATTAAAAGGGAACTAAATCCCCTAAAATTCGATAGAATCAAAATTAAGGGAGTTCGACTCCCTGAGATCACCAAATCATGGTGAATCGCGGTGGATTCACCATGAAATAGCCAAAACTTGGCTTCAAAAGAGATGAAAAATCTCTGAAAAAAGAGAGAAATCCCTGCCCGCAATGGGTCGTTCAACGGTCGAAAGCCGTGGCGGCGCCGTCGCAGAGGTGGCAACCTCTTTCCCTGCACGTTGCTTGGAAGCCATTGAACTCGTAAGAAGTTCTGAGAGATCTCGAAAGAAGAAGATGAAGAGAGTTCTAAAAAACTCTGAAAAGTTTTGAGTTTTGGAGAGAAGATAAACTTCTCTGAAGTTTAGCCAAATTAGCTTTTTATAGATGCTCAACGTTGAGCTTTGCCTCTTCAAAAGGAGCGCAAGCTATCGTTTCAATTTGAAACGACGGTTGAAAAACTTAAGGCAAACTTCGCTCAAATGCCTTCTTTAGCTTCGCAAGAAGCTTTGGTAGCTTCGCTGAGAACTTGTATCTTAGCTCCCCTGAGAGCTCATTTTTAGCTTCGCTTGAAGCTTTACTCCAGCTCCGCTGAGAGCTCATCCTTAGCTTCACCTAAAGCTTTATCTTAGCTCTGGAAATTTCTAGAGTAAAACCAATCTAATTACCTAGTTTAGTGTACAGTTGCACCCAGTGAATTTTCCTGACCTAAGCAATTTAGGTATCAGGCTTCAGATTCAAAGCGTTTCAGAATCTGTACCAATCCATTACAAATTCATAAAAACTTTGAAGGGGGTTTTGTTGACACTCCAAAAAGACTAGCTCCCGGGTAGCACTTCAACCGGTCTGAACGACGTCAACACTCGGGGACATTTACAAAAGTCAGAGTCATGGACGAGCTGATGACCAGCTCCATACCTGCTCCAGAGACTAAAGTAGGCCTATAAGGCTAGGTTTGTTCAACATCTAGCCTCACGTAAGCCCAAAAGAAAGCTAGCTTCGCTCATAGCCTTGTTAAAAGGCTGAAGCCACTAGCTTCGCACGAAGCTTCAATCAGGCCCGCTGAGGGCTAAAATTAGCTTCGCTGGAAGCTTTCTCACCAACTTCGCCGGAAGTGTAGTCCAGCTCTACTATGAGCTAACTTTCTAGCTTCGCCTGAAGCTTCACCTAGCTTATCAAATGAGCTAACTTCTAGCCTCGCTTGATTTGAATACAGCTTCGTGACTGAATCTTTTTAAGATGAACTTCGCATGAAACTCTTACTTAGCTCCGACGCGAGCTTCTCCAGGTCATCATTTAACCGTTTCAAAATCCCACGAAGGATTAATGGGTGAACCCCACTACTTTAGTGGGGTTAATGCAACTTTAAGTGAGCAATTACACCAGCCCACTTCGTCCCATATTAAGTGGAGACAATTAAGCCGCAAATGGCTATCAGTAGCTCGCGCGAACCTCTCAGCTTCGCCTAAAGCTTGCATTTAGCCTCGCAGCAAGGCTATTTCGAGCCTTGCGCGAAGCTAACAGACTAATTCAGTCTTGCTGAATTCAAGGGGGCAGTTACACCCTGTTTTTGCTATAAATAGCTCCTTGCAAGAGAGAAGAAGGGCTAGAAAATTTGGAAAGATCTAAGAGACCTATAGCAAAAGTGTCCTCTTGCTTTTAAGCTTCCAAAACCTCAGAGACTCAACTCTATTTGATTCAGGGTCCCAACACGCCTTCTATCTTCAGAGGATTTTCATAATCAAGCGAGAAGGAAATTCTCTCAAGAAGGCTTGAACACCCGACCGATTGCATCAATGGGATAAAGTGATCGCGCGCTGATCAGATTTCCATCGGCATAATTCTCCAGAATCTCAGAGGAGATCTACTTGTAATTTTTTTCTCTTTAAAGAATTACTTGTAATTTCGCTCCTCAATTCTCTTTTGTAAGTTTTTCCCGATCAAAATCAATGGAAAACAGCCTTCTGTGCCTCCTTGTGTGAAAGGCACCAAAGTAGGATTCCATCATACGATCGGCGATATAATGTTCGCATGATCGCATTATAATAGAATCGAGGGGGTTTCTTTCTAATGGCAGCTGCCTCTTTAGGGTTATCAGGTAATATGTCATACAAGACAAAGTCAATGTAAGGAAATCGCCAATCCCTAGGTTCGAGACTTGTAGAAGTCTCAAGAATCTCTTTAACTTGAAGGTCTCCTCTAGGAGATCTACTGTCTTCAAGGACGATTTGCAACAGTACAAGTCGCGACTGTAGATAAGCACTCTTTGTGGCTCTGGAAGGGCTAATGAAGCGGCGAGAGATGCCAGTACATCTGCATGCGCATTTTGCTGCCGCGGTACATGGTCAATATAGAAATTTTCAAACTTCTCTGCCATGACAATGGTCCCGTTGTGATAGAGCACCAAGTCTTCATGTCGTACTTCGTATTCCCCGCGAACTTGGTTGACGATAAGCTTTGAATCACCGTATGCTTCGAGATTTTTGACTTCAATCTCTTTAGCAAGTTGCATCATGATCAAGAGCGTTGTATTTTGAGACATTGTTGGAACACGGCTCAGTTAATGAGAATGCGGTAGGGATCACATAATTATGTGGAGAAGAGTACTACCCCTACACCTGCGATGATATTTCCCTCGGGACTCATCCTTGACGCTCCGTCGAAGAATAGTTGCCACATTTGTTCTTCTGAGGAGGTGTTGATCATGTTAACTTCTGCAATCTCAGTTGGGAGATCGTCATAAAGTTTGAAGTTCCTGAAACTGAATGATCGGCTAAAATCTGCCACAGCTTGCCCTTTGATCGCCTTTTATGGCATGAATTGCATCTCGTCTTGTGAGAGCAACATGGCCCATTTCGCTAATCTGCAATTCAGCGAAGATGGTCTTGTCATGAGCAATCGCAAAGGATTAACTCTAGAGATGACGTGAATGCGTTGCCCCATAAGGTAGTGTCACATCTTCTGGACAGCGAAGACTAATGCTAAGCATTCCTTCTCGATTGGGTTGTAACGGTGCTCTGCCCCAATCATTGTTCTACTTAGATAGTAGATTGCATGTTCATGATTTTGATCATTATTTTGAGCTAGTAAAGCTCCCAAGAAATGATCCATCGCTCAAACATATAACATGAAAGATTTTCCTGATATTAGAGCTACCAGAACAGGTGAGTGCGTGAGATACTTCTTGATCTCTTCGAATGCTTCTTGGTAAGCATTTTCCCAAATGAATGAGACTCTCTTCTTCATTAATTTGGTGAAGGGTTGACAGCGTCCTGAAAGATTCGATATAAATCTCCGGATATATGCCAGTTGCCTTGTAAACCCCTGAGTTTCTTGAGATTTCTCGGAGGTTGCATTTCTTGGACAGCGCGAATTTTCTCTGGATCCAGGTGAATTCCTTTGGATGTAACAATAAATCCAAGAAATTGCCACTGGCTACCGCCAGAAAGGATTTTAGTCGGGTTCATTTTCAACTGGTGAGCCTGCATGATATCGAACACTCTTTTCAGATCTGCGAGATGATCGCCTTTATGACAATATCATCAACGTAGCATTTTACGGTCTTACGTATATGCTCATGGAAGATCGCATTCATGGCGTGTTGATATGTCGTACCAGCGTTCAAGCCAAAAGGCATTACTGTGTAGCAATATACTCCCAAAGACGTCCTGAAAGATGTGTGCTTTTCATCTTCAGGGTACATCTTTATTTGATTATACCCTGAGAAGCCATTCATAAAAGACATCCTCTCAAAACCGCACGTATTTCAATCATAACATCCGTGTTCGGGAGAGAAAATTCGTCTTTGGGGCAAGCGGCATTCAGATCACGGTAGTCGATGCAAATTCGAATCTTTCCATTCTTTTTGGGAATGGGAACAATACTGGTCACCCAATCAGGATGTTGCTCTTCCCTGACGAAACCAGAGTATATGAGCTTTTTGACCTCTGATTAGATTGCTTCCATGATCTCGGGACGGAACCGTCGTTGCTACTTGTTTGACTGGCTTGGCGTTCGCTTGATGTTGAGACGATGCATAGCAATCTGGGGATAGAGCCTGGGTGTCCTCGTAATTCCAAACAAAGACATCTATATGCTCTCGTATGAGCTGTATTAGGTCTTCTTTCACGGAAGGTGACAAGCTCTCGCTTATGATAATGGGCTTGGGGTTAGCCTCATCTTCAAGATTTATCTGAGTCACTTCATCCTCAGTGGGTGGTTCGCGTTATTCAAAGCGTATATCCTAAGAGTATTTAAGTGTTTAATCCATGGATCAAAGTTTGACTGGATTATCATCTTCCAAGTTCCAAATGGCTGGTTGATACCATGTTCACTGAGAGACTTTCAAAAATATCTCCGACATTAACATCTGAGTCCCACGACGACGACGTTGATAAGCTGTCATGATAAACCTCTTTTCAGATTCAGAATCTGATGAGACTGGTGTAGTTACACAACCGAGTCCTCTTCTGGTCTTGTGATAGTAATCGGGGTCTTTGCCTTTCGGTACAAATGAACGAAGTAGTGCTCGTTTTCCTTTGCCGAAATTAAGGCCTGATTCCTTGGTAAAATCATACCCCATTATTTTCATCATGTGGCGTGACTTTTGTCTATAATGGAAGAATTATGGAAACTCAGAATTACCCCCTGAGCTTTCACAAGCTACGGGCTCAGTTTCGATCCGCATGAATAGAATCGGCTTTTGACCTTTTCGCTTGGTTGGTACTTTAAAGAGAGGATTGTGTGTGCCTCCAATCTTTTCACATACCTGGAGAGATGACTTTATTGGTACGTGCAATGATGTCAAAGCATTCATTGTTGACCAAGGACACTGCCCACGTCAGTACTAGTGTCTGACGGTATAGAATCCGAAGCAAATGCAAAAAGGTAAGCCAAATCTAAATTTTCATTGATAAATCACTCGCCTTCAACATTGGCGGCGGTATCAAAATTGAGCTTATCAATGCTCGTTACAGTGGGATTTATTTTCCAGAGACACTCTTCTTATGGCTCTGTATCTGCTTCGTTGCCAGAGTCGGGTTCTTCCGGGTGTGGATTCTCATCAACCTAAAGAGAATCATGATAAAGGAGGGAATCAGTAAAATAATTCTCAACTTTTGAACGGATACCTTTCGGTAATAAACGTTCTCACTTTTCCATCTTCACCAACGTATTTCATTACTTGATGAAGAGCGGATGGGACGATGGCGTTACGGTGAATCCAAGGTCATCCCAGCAGCAGATTGTACGAGGTGTCAGCGTCAATGACATAACATGTCACCTCGGATTTCAGGTCCCCAATTTGATGCCTGAGCTTGATTTTCCCCATCGGGCGCGTACCATTAGCGTTGAAGCCATTCAAAAGCAACCCCTATAAGAGTGCCAATGAATAAACGAGCCATGATAGCATCTTCGATACTACATTCTCAGTTTGGGATTTTAAGTAGATATGTGTTGCTTTGGTGACCCTTTACTGTTGAAAGTATGAAGGGTCGGTACCTTGAACTTGGGAGGGTAGGGAGCCGAGCCGTGTCCCACTCTGCTGGGTAGGGTCGGACTATCCCCACATCTTGGAGACCGTCTCGGTTTGCGAGGGCCTCGAGGCGTTCTAATTTGCTCATCCTCTTGGAATGACTGCTCCCTTTTCTGAGTTATCCTCCTCTTCAGATGAAGATTTTGGGTGGCTCAGCGTTGAAATGCTTTTTACTCTCAGTATTTGTAGAAAATGAGCTCTCCCCTTTCTTAGGAGTTTTACCTTTCGGTTTCTTTTTGTCCTTAAGAGTGTCGATAGATTATTGCTGAGTTTGAATCATATTGAATTGTTCCCTTTGGACACGAGCCTGCTCTTCGAATCGCTTGGCCACCTCCTCGAGAGTTCCTACCATGTAAGCAAAGGCGGTTGTCTCCAAACTGGAATTCGAAGACAGGGATTCAATGATGGTGGAGTGCTCATCATTCACCTCAATCCCCCTGGCCAATAAACTATAAACGACCGGGCCGATTGTTCCCGTGCGGATCTAAGTGTGTCGGTAGACCCCTTCAGGTTCTACAAGAACGTTCTTCAAACCTGGAGACCGATCAGCATCTGACTCCTCTAAACTAACAGCCAGTTGCTTCCCTTTGAACTTACTTGGTGTGAAACTCGGCCACACCATATTTGCAGTCACTTTTGGGTACTCAACGTCGAAGAATGATTTCTTTCCGGGATCATCGTCTCTTGGCTGAGTTTGAAGCCGCTAATAACCGGCTAAAAATCGGAAGTCTATTTATCTGAAAGCCGCAATGGCAATCAGAGAGTACTGCTGAGATGAGTTGCTCGCAGTGACATCGAGGGGCGATTTGATGGACGCTCTTCTTCCTTATCAGGTAGTCCCTCAGGTCCGTTGAGAGAACATCTGAGGAACTAGCCTCGAACCTCGGGGGGTGAGGGCTTTTTGGCTTTTTATGTCTTAAAGACATGCTATTCTGACGCGGGTCTCGTGTTTCTTTATTGAAACGCGGACCTCGCATTGCGTTGAAACGTGGTCATCACGTTTAGAGTTAAAAACACACGAGTCACGCTCTGAAGCAGGCAGAACGCGGGTCTTACGTTTTGAAGTAAAGGATGACAGAATTGATCTTCACCATCGCTTTGATCATGCGCCGACCACTGGCCCTACGGGTCTCTTGAGAGAGATTGACACAGGTTGCATGGGCTGCACGAGAGGCTTTCAGAACCTCTTCAGAAGTGGCATCGCTTGCGCTGTGAGCAGTGGTAAAGGCCACTTCAGGAGTAATTTCCAAATAGATTCGAGAGCGAGCCTCTTAAGAGACTTTGCGGTGTTGTCGCATTGCCTTGGGACTAGTGGAGCCTAAGGAAAGGAATTCCTCGAACTTTCCTTGATCGAATTCAACGACAAGAGATTCCACCGTCTTGCCAAGAAGCTGGACATCGGCTTTCGCCACGGCGTTCTCGTCGGTAGAGAAAGCAGTCCCCAGCGGAATCAACATCTTTTGTTTGGTCGAAAAAGTTAGCTCGATGTGAAGTTTTTTTGAGTGGCTGAAAGGTTATAGCAGAACGATTCTGATTACAAAAGAGGGAAGAAGATATGATTCTCCCCTTTATTTAAGGTTGGGTTCTTCGTGTGGCGATGAAGAGTGATTCTTGTCTCTGTTGACTGGCCGAATGCCAAGCTTCTCTTCATGGCACTCTCAAAAATCAATCAGGAGGGAGCTCTGTTTTTAATACACTAAGTGTTTAGAATCCACTGATTACTCCTTTTCTCTCTCAAAAAAAAACGAGGAAAAAAGAAGCCTTTAGCTTGAGAATTCTCAGCTTTTAATCCTCAAAAGTTTTCCTCCTCTTCTTCTCTGGCCCCCTCCTTTTGTAACTCCTCAGGCTATTTGTTGGGAGTCGTAGGGTATTATTGTCCCCTAAAATCCCTCCATTGTAAGGATTAACTCCCTATTATGTGGGGAGCTAATTGACCCAGTAATGGGGATCAGTTATAACAGAACGTGGGTCTCACGTTGGACGCGGACCACGCGTTGCTTGTTACAGACGTGGACGTCACAGTTAGAACGTGGAGTTGCTCAAACCCGCGTTTGAAGCGTGGCGCTCCGCGTCTGAAGTCTATGTTTTTCCTTTGGACACGAGGTCCGCATTTTAATTGAAACGCAACCTTCGCGTTGAAGTGAGGCTCGCGTCTGATGGCTTGTCCTTAGTGATTTTTAAACAGCCTACATCGAATCCTTCCAGAATGACACAAAACTCTCTCTTAATAATATTTAATATTAGGTTGTAATATATAATACTTTTTATTTAATATTAGATTAATATATTTATTATACTTAATAATTTTTAATATTAGATTAATATTTTATTATTATTATATTTAATAATATTTAATATTTATAAATTATTAGATTAATATTTTTTTAATTTTAAGGTTATTGTTTTTTAATTTTTAGATTAAAATTTTATTTTATGGTCCACTTGCAGACCCACTTGTACCTACGGCCCAACAGTTGTTTTGGGGTCTCACTTCTCACTTACACTTTCACATTGGGCCTGTTTGATTAAGGGTGGATGTGAGGAAGTGAAGAAGTGAGGAAGTGGTAATAATTCCCTTTGAAACTTGGGAATTGGTTAGTAAGTTTTTCGGTGTTTGAATGTTATTGAGAAATGTGGTTTGAAAAATGTTATGTCTTTTCCGGTGTTTGGATGGTAATGTGAAAGTGGAAGTGGAAAAGTTGACCAGAAAGTTAACCGCAAAATAATATTAAAATAAAAATTAATTAAGAAAAATAAAAAATGGACTGTACTTAGAATGCAAGTGAGATTTACATGATCAAAAAATTAACTGTTTTGTGCTACAACTTATTACAAATGAGATTTACATGACCACAAAATTAACTGTAGCACTCTGGAAGTGAGGAAATGGTTGTGTAAAAGAAAAAAGAGAAAAGGAAAAAGGGTTTTCTTATTTTCCTTTTCCGGTGTTCGGATAGACAGGGAAGTGAGCAATTATACTTCCCCATTTCCTTACTTCCGCTCACTTCGTTGCAACCAAACACCCCCATTATCAACCAAACACTGTAAGTGACATATTTTCCCACTTATACTTCCACATTGCTAACCAAACTCTTGAAAATTTATTTTCGCAACACATACTTGCAACTGCATAAGAGTTTTTCACTTATGACTTGCGACAACTTGCAGCAACCAAACAAATCCTAAGAGTATTAAACCCTTACCCGTATACACACACATATATACACACACATATATATATATACACATTGGCGGACCCAATAGTGGGCTGGGCTAGGCTACAGCCCGGCCCATTTTTTTTAATATGTTGGCTTAAACTTGAAAGTACACCTAGAGGGGGGTGAATAGGTGTAAGGCTAATCTAATGACAAATGATGCGGAATTAAAAACTAAATTCAACACACTTATTGTAACCAAAGAGTGTAGCCGAATTCCCGGTGAAGGGCTCTGGACTATCTCCTCTAAATTCCTCTAAATAAGAGTTGAGGTGCTATATGAAGCTCTCTTGATTCAACACAAGTGAGACACACACAATCAATACCAAGCATATAAGTATGATGTGACAATATGAATCAATGCAAGGCACAATATAAAGGAGAGAGAGAGAAAGTAGATCAAACGCAAACACCGAGATATGTTTTGAGGTTCGAGCACACAGCTCTACGTCCCCGCCTTCACACAGAAGGATTTCCACTAACTCGTCCACACAGGACTTCCCACACAAGGAACCTCCACTGAGGATTTGGGTAAATACAATTTGGGAGTACACAACTCCTCTCTCAAATACAACCTCTCACTAGAGGCAAGGCACAAAACAAATTACCTCTACACAATGATCAACCTCTCACAAGAGGGATTAGGCTCAAAGCCACACAAACACAATCACCTCACACTTGAGGGATTCCAACACAACCTCTACGATCACCTCTACACAAGAGGGATACCAATACTATCACCTCTCACTAGAGGGATATCACAATAAATGGAAGGTTTACAACTTGGTGGTATTAACAACCACAAACTAATTTTTCCACAAAATAATAATCATAATAGATATGATAAATAGATAGCTCAAGTGTGAGAAAAACAAAGAGTTTGAAAATCAAAAACACAAGGAAAAACTCTTGGGAAAACTTCTAGAAAAGCTATAGAAATGAAGATCAAAAACCAATCCCAAAGACTTCTCCTTTTCTTGATTTTTCCAACCCTTTTAAAAATAAATAAAGATCAATATTTTGGCTCTAAAACTCTTTTGAAAACTTGTAATAAAACACTTAAGAAGATGGAAATTTTAGCTCTTAAAATTCTTGTTCAGAACTAGCCAAGAGATGGGGTATATATAGCCCCAAAACAATTTGCCCGTTGGCAGCTGGAAAGGGCAGATTTGCCCTTCCGGTCGACCGTCCGGTCGACCGGTCCAACGGTCAGATTTCTGACCGTTGTGCCTACGATCGACCGGCCCGGTCAACCGAGACGGGATACAGAGAGTAGAGCTCTCTGGCGGTTGACCGGGGCCATTTTCAGAGAGCAGAGCTCTCTGAACGGTCGACCGCCCCGCCAGCCATGGCTGCGTGCACGTCCTGTGCACGTCAGTCGACCGGTCCGGTCGACCAACTTCTGCCTCGGTCGACCGGTCCGGTCGACCGGCAGACAGCCTGGTCAACATTTATAGGATTTAAAAACTCGACTTTTTAACTTCAAATAAATCCCATAAAAATACATAAATTCCACAAAAATCAGTTCTTATTAGATCTTTGAAATACAAATATGTGTGATAAAAATTCAACACATATTTCAAACAATTTGAACCATTTTTCTGTTCTTGAAAATTTGCCTTAAACCAAAAACCGTATTTTTCAAAACTTGAATTTTGGAATGGAAATCTGATTTTTCCAAAACACATGTAAATACAAAAACATGATATTTAAACAACTTTTAAGCATGTTGTATATGGATAAAATCCAATATACATGAAAAGATTTATATCTATGTTTTTGACATTAAATCCGAAAATAAGTTTTGTTTAAATACAAAACTCCAAACACATGAATAGGCTTATCAAAATAAGTTTTTCTAAGTATATGAAGCATAGATGTATATAGATCAAATCTAATATACATTAAACTATGTAAACTTGTTTTGATTCTATCTATTCATGAAAACCAAGATCGGTTAAACCGAAAACCAAAACCAAAACATGAAACTTGTGTGTAATGTGAACTTGAGCATATCACACTATCTAATCTTTACAATGAGATCTAAACAAACTATACTAAAACAAACCGATGTCTTCTTGTAGAACTCCTTCTCCAAGTCGACTCGATCTAGACGCAATCCAACGAGCTTGACTCCAACCGAGTGCTAGATGTGAACTTGACGCTCGAGCTCTTGAATCAACATGTGAAAGCTCCAAAACACCTTTGTTGAAGCTAATCACCTACTAATATCCTGATCAAATATCTGAAACTAAATATCACAAGATTATTAGTAAACTATAACTACATGAGTTAATCATCATTAAAACTAGAGTAAAAGGCCTCTAGGCCAACAAAACTCATTTTATTTTTGTTCTTTTTCATATATTGTGCTAGACCCCTTTCTATTTTAATTCTTTTTAACAAATTTATTCCTAGTTTCACTCTTGATTTAGTGAAGAATACTGTTTTATTTTTTTGATAAATTCATATAATTCATAATTATATGTTATAAAAAATTGCAACCCACCCCAAAATTTATTCCTACTTCCGCCCCTGTATATACACATATATATGGTGGGGCCCACCATGAATCTTGATAGGTCATTTTGCTAAATGAACTGCTACCCTATTTTCCTTATATATATATATATATATATATATATATATATATATATATAGACTTGGCTCTTTCTGGAAGGATTTGAGCATGAATCCTTCTCACTCAAATTAATTGTTACACAATTCATATACAAGATCCATTCCGTTGAAGTTGATTACATTATTTAAAGTAACTAAAAATTAAGTGTTTTATAGACTAATAGTTTCTTGCCCCTACATCAAGTACAAAATGGGCAGTCGAAAGTAGCATATTACTTAACTGTATGACTTTGGATGTACAAATTCTCGATCTGATCATTTTATCATGATCTAAACATTTAGAAATCCTCACACACCAGTTTTTATTCAGTTTCAAATATTCTACACTATTGAACTAACCAACTCATTGTTTCAGCTATTCATTTTGTGCATACCTAATGAATAGATAAAAAGTATTTAAAACACTTGATTTATTGTTTTTAAGCACTCTTAACAATGTAGATCAACTCCAACAAAGTAAAACTTCAATTTAAATGACCTATTATTGAATTTGAATGAGGAGAATTCATCTCCATATTCTTCTCAAAGGACCCAAGTGTGTGTGTATGAAATCTCGTAACAACTAAGATGTGTTCTATTAAAAATTTAAAACTAACCAAAAAGATAAACAAAATCTCCATGGTTTACATCCTTAGCTTCTAATCAAGTAACAAACCCAAAACAAAAAAATCTAAAAAAAAATTATTCAATGCCTCAGTTGGTATTTAGATTTTGCTAACATAGTATTACCTTATGTAAAGTGATTGTTCTCATGTTTATTTAAGTAATACGTGGATCCTAGATGTATACATGTGATATTTAGATTTTGTCTAAAGCCAACACGACTCAGACGCGCAACTTTGTGATTTCTTAAATCCGACACTACTCCTAAGTGTCCAATACATGTCGAGCGAGTTCGAGCAAGCGCCAGTGGCCAACATGTGTCCCACATGAACACAACACTCACTTTGAAGCATTCATGCTTCATGGAGTTTCTTCTAGTGTTCCTTCAATCCTTTGGGGTAAGTTCATTCTTACAATTGCTTTTTTTAATTAATCAGATAGTTGTTCGCCTAACTTCTAGTCTCGTTATGAGTCACTGTTGCAGCAGCATCTCAAATAATTCATCTTAAGAGTTTTTGGGTGTACATATTTAGTCTTGCTTCCTACTAATCAAACAAAGTTGTCTACTTGTTCTCATATGCATCTTCTAAGGGTTTAGCAAGGGTTAAAGGAGTTAATGATTATACAATCATGTATACAAACAGTTACGTCTCTCGTCATGTTATCCTTTCAGAACATATTCCTTATTTTGAATTCCTAAAGAGTCATCTCAAGTGGATAAGTTTAAACTAATTTACATTGATATGTTTCTTGATGATAAGAACTTATCTAAGAATTCTCCTGACCCATCCACTTATTATTCTTCTTGTTCTAGACCTCTATTGTTTACACTAGAAAAGAAATTACCACAATACTGACTCCTCTGGATCGGGCAACAACAGTACAATATACTTATAGTGAGCTCACTCAGTCACTCCTTGTTTGTCTCCCAAAAGGATTCCACTGAACCGTAAGTGCCACTTGTTTCAAAAAATTGTTTTCATCCTCCTTGGAATCGTCATGCGTCTGCAGGTAATCTCATTTAAGACCATATTGCCCCCAAAGAGTTTGTTAGTTTCATGGCTACAAATATTGGTCGATTCTAATATATATTGGCAGTATTGTTTCCGGTTTGTGAGGTACCTGATATGATCTAAACCTTTAATATTGATCGATATAGGGAGAGGGGATATTGCCGATATTGATGGCTGATATTGACGATATTAATACTAAAAATCATTGGCCAATACCAATATTGATACTAAAATTTTAAACCATGGTCAGTTTTTGTCTTCTATTCATTTCTATGTTGAGCCTCAATCCTACAAATAAGCCTCCTTGGACCCAAATTGGCAAGAGGGTATGTAAGATGAGTTGGATGTTTTGCATAAGAATGATACTTAAAATCATGGTTTAAAATATCAAAATCGATATCGTATAAGCCAATAGTTCTTAATGTCAATATCGACCGTCAATAATGATCATATAAGCAATATCGATCTTGATATCAAGCAATTATATCGGGTTAATATCATATCGGGTATCACAAAATCCGATACGATATTGAAGATATGTATCAGACTGGCCAATAGCAGAAACCATGGTTAAAACCTTATCTTACTCTCTTCAAGAAAACATGTTATTGGTTATAAGTGCATGTATAAAATTAAGACAAAAGCCAATGTCTTGCTCGACCGCTATAAGGTGTCATGTGGCCAAGAATTTCACGCAAGAGTATCGAGTAGATTATAAAGAGAGCTTTGCTCCTATTGCCAAGATGACCTCCGTGCATTCCATGATTTCTGTAGTTATCTCATTGCAATACCCTTGTTCCATACCAATAAAAAGGAAGTGTTTCTTAATGGTAATCTTTCAGAGAAAGTATACATGCGAGCTCTACCAAGACTTCAGCATACACAAGGCTGGCCTTAGATGGTTCTTTTTATGGTCTTACGCACGCATTACATGCTTGGTTTGAGACGTTCAGCACAGCTCTACTTTGTTTGGGATTTCTGCTTCTTTGTTTGACAAAGCTTTTTCTCGCAAAGACATTCTCTTGTTCCTGATGTAGATGATGTGATCATCAACGAAGATAACTCCAAGGGGGTTGATATATCACCTTCGATGTTATCTTGGTAGCAAGGGACTTTCTCTCCTCGTAACTATTTGTTGTCTCAATCAAAATATGCATCAACTAGTCGATGCACCTATCGAGTTAAATGTCAAGCTCTCTCTTAGCAATAGTATTCCCACTAGATGATTGCACTCCCCACCGAGAGATTGTGGGTTCATCAGTTCATCTTAAGACGATGTGCTTGGATACCATAGATAACCACTTCGCCCAAAGTATATCAAGAAAACTTAAACACTCATAGATATCAATAGTTAACAAGATAAAATTTTCATGACAGAAAAAAATTAAAGTAACAGCTTGAAACAACGTATATAGAAAAGAAAGAACTCAAAAGGATGTCATAAACTTTACCTCCTTGTATATGTCAAGAGGAAGCGGTAATCTAAGAAATGATAACCATGCTTTGGTGAACTTTAACTTAATCTTCTTCAAAATGCGGCTAGTGGAAGAGGACTGAATAACATAGAATTTAACAATTGCTCAGAAATATGAATAGGATGTGGAGCACATAAGACAAATTGACTACAAATATATTGTTAATAATTAAAGAATACTCTAAAAATCGGAAGAGAAAAAAAAAAATTGTAGACGCAGATTGTATGTTGAACTAACAATCATTTTGCATTGCAAATTGGTCTTTCTAGCAGCCCAATATCTAACTTCTCCATGGATTTCATTTTTTTCGCTTGAGATATTTCATTATCTTGTTAGTTTTCTTTTTCTTTTCTTTTTTTGGGAAAAAATGGCCCAGAGGACTAAACATGATGTCAATTACGTAAGCATGTAGAGGCTCTGGCACAGTGACTACTATTTATAATTGGGCCAATTGCATTAATTACATCATCTGTACCAAAATCTTCCTAATACTTGTATAGAGTATGCACAATTCAATTGTTTTGTTATGCAAGCTGCCACAACATTCTATTTTCTGTAGAAATTCATGAAAGTGCTCAAAATAATGAATGGCAGTTCCGTTGTGAGCAACAACTAGAGTATAGCATCAACTAAGTACAATGTATCATGACTAGATGAACCTTAAATGCTGGGTCCACAAGACTATTATGCCTGACACAGGGAAAGGCTGATAATATTGGAAAATTATCTTTCACTTCTCATATCATTTCTCTGTTTCATGGTCATTTTATCAGAATATGCCAAGGTTAGGTGCTTCTCCAAGTGAGGAAAAAAAAAAAAAGCCTTAGTTCTGTTTTCCCAAGGTCTGGATCTCTTTTTGAAACAATAGACAACAGATAACAAGACTCGTAATCTAGAATCTACGTAGAAGCTGTGACCTGAATCTTACAAAGAGTGATGATGCAAGAGCAGGAGACACAACAGAAACATGAAGATAACACAACTCCATGTGCACATGCAGACACACGCATGCGCGTGCGTGAGAGGGGGGAGAAGTGACACATTGTCTTTTCTATTTTTTCCCTTCACTGTTAATCCTAAATTTCAATAAAATAGTTGCAACATATTTCACAAATCAACTTCTGGTAACTTCTGAAAATGTTAAGATGCCAATAGTACTGTCAACTTACTTGATTGTGCATATCCTTCGATTTTTGTGACTCTCTGTCCTCATCCAAGAGGTTGGAAGGTACTCTTGCTTCTTTTGATGAGAGACCTGCATAATGTTAAAAGTGCATTAGTCAGACAGATATAAGGCTCAGCATTAAAGTAATGGTAGAAATCAACAGAAGAGGAGGAAATTGCAAAAGATGGTATTTAGATTGCAGATATCTGAAAGTGAAATTGGCACTCAAGAACAGATCCTTGAGAGTGAAATTAGCAGTCAATGGAATAGAGAACTTTAAGCTAAGCATCAAAATGATACTTGAGGAGTAAATCCCAGCAAGCCACAGATGAGTGAGAAATATAAACATGCCCACTTAAAAAATGACAAGAACTATGAGTATGAACCAGTTTGCTAAGACCTTGAAAACAAACACCTCCACCAAGCTGCACGTTCCAGCATATTTCTTTCATTTATTCGGAAAGACAGCTAATGGAGAATATTAGCTCAACATATGTCGATCCAAGCTCTTTGTCAGTGTAATATCCCTAATTTTTTCTTTTCCTCTCTTTACAGCCAGCCCAGCCCAAGTCATTTTTAAAAAAAAAACCCAGCCCACACTCAAGCCCATCTTCTCTCTTCCCTTTATATTTCTCCTCTTCTTCCTCTCTCTCACACCCCCAAAAACCCTAGCCGAACCTCCAACTCTCCTTCGTCCCCTCCTCCTTGTCTTCCCCGTCGAATCAACTGTCGTTGCACCGCCTGCGAGCGCCACCAATACCCCAGAGCTGTTGCTGGCCTCCACCATCTGTCGTGTCGTCGCCATCATCCACCTCTCCACACCCATCACCGCCCACTCACTAGCAGGTCATCACTACCTCCATCACCATCTTCCTCCACCACGCGACCGTCGCCACCTCCTTTCCTGCTCGCCGGCTCTGCGCTGCCCCCACCGCAGCCCCCTCCTCTTCTTCTCTCTCTCTCTCACGCCCTCTCTTCTTTGTTCTTAACGGCGACCAGCGCCGCCGGCCAGGGAAGGTCACCAACTGGCCAAACCCGCCTGCGCTGCCCCACCACCACTGCCATAGTCGTTGCTTCCTTCCTCTCTCCCTTCCTTCTTCTTCTTCTCTTTTGTTTTCTTCTCATTTCTTGATTATTAGATCCAAACCCGAACCCGTTAACCACACAGACCCACTTCATACTAACAACCCAACCCGGATTTGTGGCCTACCAGACCTGCAATCAAACTTCAGATCCAGACCCGTTAGCATGCGCGTTGAGTATTCGGGCCATATCTCGGTCGTTCGGAACCCGAAAAGAGTCATTTTCGAGGCATCAGAACCGTGAAAAAGAAAGAGCTACACATCCGCGACAACCTATATAAGTGTTTTTTCATCCTCTTAATTTATTCAATAGTTTATTTATATAATTAGTTATAAATTGCCAAATCGAACCTTCTAGCATATATTGTAAATACATTGTGCTTATGAACTTGTTCCATTCATTTATAACGACTGTCTTGACTCGCTCAAATAAATATCTTTTACTGTTATAAATTATTTATTTTAAAATTTATCTATATTATGATTAATCGTCAAGTGGTTTGCTAAATTTTCTAGAATGTGAATATATTTAGAAGTTGTAAATAATCTTAATCTAAATCTTGATATAACATGTTTAATGATATTGTAACTAGTGAATAGAAAATCTCGGTAAAGTAATTGATCCTAAACATTATGATGATTTTATCAAGAACAACTGATTATCAGCTATGGATTATTATACAGTAAGAGAGTTTGGATATATTGGAGATAATAGAACAGAAATACCCTTGATGCTTAAACGTACAAGGGCTATGTATCTTGCTACTGAGATGTGGGTACTTCTCTTTATCGATTTTTAGTATTATTTGATTTATTGGATCTGTTAATGCTTGGATTGGTCAGTGGACCTTTCTGGGCGTGGAATTGACTTAGAGTTAGATAATGAGTGTAGACTAGATTAGGGTGAATTAGTGGATTCTGCGGATATATGGTTGATTCATTGCCTTGGTCTTTGGTTATGTGGTTGAGCGTGCTTAGAATGGGGGTTAACTGATGATTTGATCAAATTGAGAAATGAGAATTTGGGTAGATATAACCGGAAATTGTACTTCATTATGTGTTAAGACATAAATACATTGGTGAATTTAGAGGTCTAGAGTAAATTGATGGAAGTTGGAGAATCGCTTATTAATTAATTGAACTTGTGGTTGGTTTCTCTGAATCTTTATAACGAATTTGTTCCTTTGATGTTAGCTTTGTATATTGCCATATTACAGTTGGAGTTTGACCTGAGATTTATATTTTATATGGGATCTTGATTAATTTCTAGATGAGACTATAAATGGTTGGATCTTGATTTTGCATGGGAATATCCTATCCTTAATTTTGATGTGTATTGGGAGCTGATTTAAGGTTATTGATGGCCGTGCATTTTATATTCACCCACCAATTTGCTTGGTCAGCCATTGACGAGTCTTATTTGATGTACAAGCACTAGATGTGGGGAGAAGACCTAGGTTTCATATTGTTCGAGGATATTTCACTCTTAATAATGTTTTGATCTCGATCTCCTTGATTTTGTGTAAGAACTTGTATAGAGAGAATCTCCATTTATTTACTTGATTAGTATATCTTGGATGGGATGTACCTGACCTCAATAATTCTTTCACATTCTCTGACTGTCACTTTTACTTGTTTTATTGATCGTAAGCATATTGAAAATCAGTACATGTCATGTTAATAACATAATTCATATTACCGAAATTATTGAGAAAGTATTGTTAAACTGTAACACCATAATATTGTTATACTGTTTTACAGTTTACTCAGTTATACTATTTATAGTGTTACTGTTATCGTCATCGTATTAACCCAATAATCTAGGTAACATGGACAATTGATTGATCTTAGTAATTTAAATAATAATGTAATTAGACAATTTATACCAGAATTGAAGAAATTAATGAGTGAGTCAGCATCTGTATTTTGGGTGGACCTAGGATACAAGTTACTTAGCCGAAGAGGGTTTCACTGCAGAATTCTCGGGAGATAACTAGCATCACATCTGTTACTGTCACTGAGTACCTAGTGGTACGGCCTGATTCAGCGCCAAAAAACTGAGGTCGTGGCTATACAGGACTCACCTAAAACATAGACAATGTCACCATCTGCAATTTCATTAATATAAAACACCAATTGACATGTGTAATAGGCATAATATGAGATGCGTTTACTGCATGTGATAATTGGTGTTCGCTAACATAATTAATAAGAACAGACTTACATAATACATTGTAGTTGATGTGTGCTTGCTTGTTATATACCTATATGTCATGATAGACACCTAACATATGATTTTATAACAGATTGATCCCATTACTCTTTAAGTTGTGTACTGCATATTATCTTAATACTTGTGATATGTTGATTGATATTATCTTAAATTATACTATCTTCTAATTTCAGTTTTATTCAGCATATTTTATATAAGTATCATAGTATGCTCACACGTATTATGCATGTGCACCTTCTCTCATTTTACACTCATTGAGAGTTTTCTGACATTCCTGAATTTGCATATTCAGGTCTAGGGATTTCTTTATTGTACTAACAAGGTGTTAAACGTATTATTGAGAAGCTTGCGGAGCAAAGATGGGAATCCAGAGTTTCTTTTTTCTTGATCATCCGGTCTTGGTATTATTCATACCTTCCCCTTATTAATTCTTTATATATTGGCTGGACTCAGCCTTTATTCTATTTGATTATTCATAAAATAATGTTATCATGTGAGAAATTTATATGCCATATTGCAGTGACTATTGTTTTCATAGTTAATTTATATAGCTTGTTCAAGTTACGTTAGGCTTAGCGTGTATGTGCCATTTTCGTATATTTTGGGAAGCGAGGCATGACAGTCAGCCTATAGTTTGAACCAATTCAATATTTTCAATAGTAGTCATCCACATATAATCAAAGGCTGATAGTCCAAAATCTTCATGAAAACATAGATGAAAGACAGTTTTATGCTATGACATATAGGACACTTCTCCCACCCAAAAATTAGCGTGTCCAACACACAGAGACTCGACACACATGTCCATCTATGTCTTTGACATTTACAAATATGTAAACTACTATTTACCTAAAATAATATGCATAAGATGAAGTATATTATGGTCTTTGACCAAAGTTACCTATTGTGTAGATCATTTTACAAAAATTAAGTTCTTTCACATATTAATATTGGTCTAATACATATAATTCTTAGTCAACTATGCATATATTCAAAAACAATTTGCATATTAGCCGCGTCCTTGTGTCTGAATTTTTGGACAATAGATGTGTCTGACACCCCGTGTCTGTGTCGGAGTAAGACATTGGTGTCCATGTCTTCAAATCATAGGTTTTATGGGGAAAAAATGTAATCCTTTAAATTTACTTAGCCAGTTCTTTCCTTTCCGGTCATATTCTGTTGGTTTAGCTAGAAAGAAGTGCAAAATATCACATATAATTGAAATCCAAGTTTTATCCATATGAAATTTGCACCAAATATCACATAAAATAAGGAAAAAACAGATCAAACAGTTTTTTTTTTGTCTGCGTGTTTTTTTGGGGGGTGAGGGTGGGGTTTGTGTGTTTGTGTGCGTGGTTTTTTTTCCTTGGGGGGTGGGGTTGGAGTAGGTTGTTATTATAACATCAAACTATTGTTTATTCAATAGGTTTGATGAACACCAACATTTCCTTTGTTGTTGAAAATTTTCAAATAGATATTCAGTATAAAAAATGAATCTTTTTGTTAGAGAAATAAAAATGAATTTTAGCATAAACATACTTAACATTTTGGAATTATGGAAATTCCCTATCTTGTTCATAGTTCCATGACCAAGAAACTAGCACTAATTATGAGAGGGTTGACGGGAGGTTGAAGAGCCGACTGTAAGAATTTGTCAAATCTTTGGTGGAGCCTTGCACCATGACCAACCCCATATTGATGAAAAAGGCTTGGATGATAACGGTGATAATGGTAAAACATTTTATAATAAAGATTATTGGCATACAAAAAAATTGATAAACATATGAATGTATGCAACTACCTGCCCTTCTTCTGGAACAAATGTATAGACACTTTCAGCTTAAGAGGCAAAATATTTGAGATGTAACATAAATTAATAATTTCATAAATTAATAATTTGCTACTAAATATTCACTATATCGGTATAGGGGACTTACTTAAGTTTTATTTGCTTTTAAAAGAGTTATTCAGTGCCATGACCGTCCCTCGTTCATATTTACAAGTATTAGTGGGTGGGTGTATTCGGAATATATAGCATCCACAAATGAAACAGCACAAAGGAAGTGCTTTGAAGCTCGAGTCTGGTAATGAAGGCGTGAGGAAAACACCAAGGGCCATAAGATCCAAAATATTAAATGGAGGTCTTTTATACATATGTATATATAAGCCAATGTTGTGTTACCGTCTTTTGGAATTCCCAAAGTTGGAAGCGCAATTGGTCAGAATATTAAAAAGAACACTTAGGTACCACAAGTAAAATACTCCTGGGTTAAGGGAAACACGGACATAGCAAACAAAAAGAGTATAACAGGATGTAAACCAAGGCAACCTCTACCAGCATCTGACCCCTGTTGTTTCTTAATCAATATAGTGGATAAATTTTGGTAAAACATACAACAAAGCAAATGATTCCTACACAATTAGTACACATGATTCTTTCCAAGGAAAAAAGAATCATCACTCAAATCAAATGAGTAGCAGCCAACATCAGAATCACATGAATCTACCACCATGAAAATTTCTAAATGTGCATTGTGTTTCCCCAAATTCATGATAAAAAACGTTTTTTGACATAAGCTCCATGTTTACAAGGAAAAAAGATTAAACAAAGTTTCGTGTTAGATAAGATAGTCATAGAAAATATACTCTTAAAAAGACTGAACTATAAACGAAGTATGCTTGTTGATAAAGACCTTTTGAAGGCCAACATAAACCAGAGAATATTAAATAGAAGAAACTAAGTAATTCTTACATGGATAAATATTTGATAGTAAATGCAGTATTGGAAGCATATTCTGGAACCATTAGAGAAAACGCACAAAGTTCTTGCGTGGAAAAAATATGACATATCCATAGAACAATTATACAAACATCCCACCAATATGTTGGTTCCTGATCCATAGATAAGTCACCATTGCAACTGGTATTACTAAACCACAATAAATATGGCAGTACTTAAAAGTAATATCTCAGAAGTGCTTAACACATAATTAAATTTAATCCACGCAAAAAAGTTATATAACAGTATCCTCTAAACCAACATACTGACAGGCTCTTGTAGTTCTACTTTGGGATTGATAAAATAAAATTTCAAGATGATACATAATCTATCACCCATTGTACCGATTTGGGAAGCGAAAGCAGGAAAACACAAGGGCAACAAAGTAGAAAAACATCTAAATTTTTTAGGGGAACTCAGAATAAGCGTTCGATATAGGTTCGCTTGGGAAACTTCTGAGAAAATGAAATTGATGAGGAAATCTAATGGAAACCTGAAGGAGCAAGTAACAATAGAGATTCACATGAGACACCAATTTGAAATCTTAATTGGGACCATATGGATCATATAAAGGAAACTTAAAGTAAATCTTATAGAAATAAGAAACAAACTAGTTTTCCAAAAGTTTGTACAAAGATTACTATGACTTTCAACAAAGATTCCCAGGGTTTCTCTACTGTTCCTTGCACATATTTTTGATGTTTACCTCATGTTTCCCTAAATTCACAATACATTTCCTTGAGTATCAGATTTTTTGTTCCCAAGTGTTATCCTTGCCTTTCTCTGAAATTTCAAAATGCATTTTCAAGCAAATAATTTCCTACTACGAAAAGAGTTTTCAGGTAACTATGATATAATTTGTATTGCCTAGAACTTTACAAGTGCCAAGAAAGAAAATAGATCTTGATTAAAGCTTTCTATATTGCTTTTTCAACATATGACAGACACCGATGTAATGATATTTATACTTTTCAAAGAACAATGAATACATAGAAAAAGGTCCTACAATATGAAAAATTCAATATATTATCACAAATAAATCCAAGAGAACAATGCTCACCCATCTGACTCCACATTTCATAATTTGGTTCTTTATCCACTGCCTCCAAAGGCGGGATGCGTGACAATATATTGTAAATTATGCGAACAGCAATCTCTAGTCTGCCAACAAAAGAATGTAATTTAAAAGAAAAACATGAACATTAAGCAGAGTGTGCAATTGAACATCAAATTTTTAACGGAAAAAAGACCACAACGATGACAAATGCTATAAACAAATAATTTAACCATAAAGCTGAAGCAAGCAATGAGTCTATTAGCAAATATGACTTGAGCGACTGTGCAACAAACAACACAAACCCTAATCTTAGTTCAATCAACGGCCAAAGAAATAGGATATAAGGTGAAAAGTGACTCGGCTCGTCGAAAGTTTTATTCAAATTATAGACTTATCCATTAGCACCAAAATTATTCTCTCAAGCCAGTCTTAAGAATTCTTCTGCAATTTTATATATATGTGAAAAATGACTTAGTTGAATCGCCTCCTCTGATTGACATGGTTCACAGTCTCGGTCTCGGCCGCCGACTCGGCGGGCACTGAGACGGATCGGTCTCGGTAACTCGGATCGGTATCGGGCGATACGCGCAAAACGCTACATAGAAAGCTAAAAAATTCTGAAAAAATCACAATAAATCTTAAAAAAATGTAGACATCCATATTCATATATCACATGTCCAAAATATATCACCTAGCACAATAAACATAAAGCGAAAGTATAAATACACGCGTCGTCGATAGAAGCATATCAAAATATATGCACAATATAGTAAATTGAACAAACTACATTCATAAATACATGCTAATGTAGTTATTTTCACATTGAATTGCGATGAGGCACAAAATTATCATCATAATGCCGAATCGACCGAGTCAATTCCGATTCTCGGCCTAGTCAGTCTCCTCTGAGTTGAGTCGACCGACTCGTGACTCGGACTCGTCTCGGAGTGGGCCGAGACGGATACGACTCGGTCGACTCGTCTCCGACTCGGCCGAGTCTTCGAACCATGCTGATTGATCAAACTCAACAATTAAAGAACTTCTTCATCTCTGTTCAATCAAACTCTGCCAAATTATATATGTTGAAAGAGACTATGTATTGGTTTAGTCCCACATTGCCTTGAGACTAGATGTGTTATGTATTTGGTCATTATATATAGACTAGAGTATGAAGTCTAGACCTTATCTCTTTCTCTCTCAATCTCTAATGCAACTTTATCATGGTATCAAAGCCGCTCAAAAATCCTTCCTAACCCCAAAACCCTAATCTCAATCCCACCACCAAAAAAAAACTATTCATCTTTGTCACCCGACCCCCCCTGAACCCTAACTCATTGCCTCCTCTCCAGCCTGCCGCCTCTCTTCCTCGCCTTCCTCACCATCACCTCCTCTCCACCCACCGGCCGCCATCGCCGCCGCCTTCTTGCTCACCTCCTTCTCCCTGTTGCAACAGCCTCGCAAGCCCCGCCTCATCATCTTCTTCTTTGTCCTCGTCTTCATCTCCCTCGAGCCCATCTCAACAGCACCTCTTCTTCTTTGCATCGCCCTCGCCACGCACCCACGCCAACGACACCAATCCAACTTCCTCGCCAATAGCATCTTCGCCTCCATCTCCTCATCTGCAAACAAGGTTCAAAAACTTAGTCATTCCGATTTCGACTTGGCCGAGTCGAAACAGGAACAACGGCTGACCCCGTTTTGAGACCGGTCCACGAATCAACTTATTGCATTATTTTGCTTGACTTGGGGCCAACTCGGCCGAGTCAGCCCCGAGTCGAGACTCTGCCGAGTTAGCCGAGTCGAGGTCAGTCAAGACCGAGTCAAGCCAAATTTCATATAATTAATTTCATATAATTTAAATTTTTACTATAAAGGTAGAGCTAATCTTTACTTTTGTGAAAAGAGTAGTTAATTTAAATTTAATTAATTTCATACAATTTACTAAATTATGCATTTATTTTGATATTTTAATATCACGACACATGTATTTATGCATTATCTTCATGTTTAGTATGCTAGGTGATATGTTTTGGACATGTTATATGTCAATTTTGATGTTTACATTTTTTTAAAGATATGTCCTGATTTTTCAGAATTTTTTGAGCCCTCTATGTAGCGTTTCGCGCATCTCGCCCGAGTCGGCCGCGACACCGCGACCAATGCGAAACGGTGCCCGCCGAGTCGGCGACTGAGATCGCGACTTTGAACCATGTTTGCAGACCTCTTTCATCGCCAGACTTCCTCGCCGCGATGACCTCGATAGCAGCCTCCAAATCTCATCATCTGTAGATTTTCTCGTCGATGACCTGCAACCAATGAGCTCCAGATCTCCTCGTCGTTCCCGTCTTCGCTGGAGCTTCTCGTCGATGATCTGCAGTCGCCGCCGCTAATGTTGCCCTCAACAGCAAAAGCCACCTGTCGCTGCCATTGTAGAAGCTATCGAGTGGATAAGTTGATTCGGGTTCATACTAAACCCGACCTGCTAGCAGTCAACCTGACCCGGATTCACTTCAGTCGACCCGAGTCTATTGGCGTCGATCCGAGCCGACTCAAGCTGATTGGTGCCGATTTGAGCCGACCTCAAGCCGACTGAGCCGACCCGAACTGACTTTCAGACAAAGGATCTTGGATCCCGTATTGAGGTGGCCAGGTCCAAGAAGAGCATTTTTCTGTCACAGAGAAAATATATACTCGACTTGCTTTCGAAAGCTGGGATGCTAAGATGCAGGAGTATTGATTCTCCGATGGACATGAACACGAAGTTGCTACCAGATCAGAGGGAGCTTCTTGAGGATATTGGAAGGTCCAGGAGATTGATGGGAAAATTGAACTAGCTAACAGTGACCAGACCGGATATCACATTTAATGTAGTAAGTTTTTAAAAGCATCGAAGACTACCCACTTGAAGTCAGTAATGAGGATTTTGCGGTACTTGAAGAAATCTCCAAGGAGATGGCTTCTCTATTCAGATCATGGCACACCAGAGTAGCATGCTTCTCAGATGCAAACTGGGCATGTGTCCTCTTGAAAGGAGATCGACCACATGATATTGTGTCTTCCTTGGAGGAAACCTTGTGTCATGAAAAAGTAAGAAGTAAAGTGTGGTCTCTCAATCCAACGAAGAGTCAGAGTATAGGGTAATAATAAATGTGACATTAGAGCTAATCTGGATCAGAGATTGATTTTCTCTCAGAGTTTCCCATAAGACTATATGGAACAACAAAACAAAATGTTGTGTTTCATGAAAGAATCAAACACATTGAGGTTGATTGTCATATAATTCGTACAAAGCTCGAGGAAAATATCATTGTAACAAAACATGTATCATCTGGACACCAATTAGTAGATCTTCTTACCAAACCACTTGGTAGAACACAGGTAGATTTTATTTGTGACAAGCTGGACTTGTATGAGATATATGCTCCATCTTGAGGGGAAGTGTCGAGAGAGACTCTGTATTGGTTTAGTCTCACATTGCGTGTGAGACTAGATGTGTTCTATATTTGATCATTATATATAGACTAGAATATGAGGCCTAGACCTTATCTCTCTCTCCCAATTTTGATGCAACTTTATCAATATATATACGAAAAATGACTTAGTTGAATAGCCTCCTCTGATCAGCAATTAAAGAACTTCATCCAGTGAAGAAACTAAACTCCAAATATTCAAGTCACGTCGCTTCATTTGAAAGAGAGTAAGACCAAACTATACAACATCCAACCGATATCGTATGTGTGAGTAGAGTACAGAACATAAAGGTATGTCTTTATGTTCCATCTCCCTACTGCATGTATCATTTTCTACAGTGAGCTTTCCATATGAGTTTTTTTACACTATAAAAGATGTGTTTTTGATTTGAAGATGGGCAATTTAGAATAAATATATCATTAACCTGCATCCCTCCTTCAACACAACCAATTTTCAAGGCATGATATTAGTGTAAATATGAATTAGGGTCTGCTTGAAGTTGTAGATGCAATCATTTAGTATGTGATTTGGTAACAGAGATTTATTCGATCTAAGATATGAAATTAGAAACGCTCTAAGGCCTTCAGAACATAACTTTTTGACATGCAGGATAGTCTAACATCTAAAGCACTTGACAACACTCCATGACACTTCAGATCATCAGATCATGATGTCATTCGTTCATATACATTTCTATCACAAATCAGAGTCCAATTCAGGCACGGATGTGACGTGCTATTTCTTGGACAGTCCTTGGTGTTGTACACCATGCTTCTTCGATGCTTCTTAGTTCTTAACATAGTTTCTTGTGTGAAAAAAATCCCCTGGCCGTGTTTCCCGTGTGAAAAACCTGTGAGTTTTGTTTCAGTGCCAAAACCCCTTGTACATGTATTCTTGGAATATGATGTATTTGGGTGGGAGAAATCTCTTTTTTGCCCCTCCCACTCTCATCTACTTTCTTCAATTCTCAGATCTGAAAATCCACTTTTCTTTCTTCTCCCTTCTTTGTCTAAAAGAACCCAAAAAATTCCTTCTTTCTTCTCCTCCAAATTTTAGATCTAAGAGAACTTTAAAAATCTCATTTTTGTCCATCCCACTCTCATTCTATTATTCTATCTTCTGCATCCCTTAGATATGAGAAACCAAACCAAAAAAATATTTCTCTTTTTTTCTCCACCTCACTCAAAAAAAATGGAAAGTTTAAAAGAAAAACTCATCTTTTTCTCATTCCTTCTTCTCTCTTTCCTCCCCAACTCTTTCCTTTCATATCGTTACAGATCAGATCAAACTAGGGATTAGATCCATTTTCTCTATTGATTTATCAAAAGTGTCCTTTTGTAAAGAAAATCTCAATTCCTTCATTGAGCATGGATTAGATGAAAGTTTGAGGTTTTTTTATTTGAAAAGAGAATTTATTTTGTAGGATTTTAAGTGTGGGAAGTTTTCATGAAATGGGTTCTCTTTAAAGAAAGATAGACAAACACAAAGGGTCCCTAATAGAGAAAGACGAAGAGTCCCCCTTCGATGTAAACTGTATAAATTCAAGTGAGTCTATCTCGCTTTCATTTGAAACTGTCTACTTTTAAGTTCAACATATTTATTGATCAAATGAATATCGAAAATTTGGAATATTTTCCCTATAAGCACAATGTCTCTACCTTTCATATGACATTGTCTAGCTTTCAGTTCTGTCTGTCTACTATGAGATTTGTGTATCTTTTCTACAAAATTGTCTACTTTTTAGTTCAATCTATCAACTTTTCATATGAAACTGTCTAACCTTCAGTTCAGTATGTCTACCTTTGATTTTGGTCTACCTAACTCTCATATGAAATTGCCAATTTTTATGTTGAATATGTCTACCTTTCATGTGAAGTTATCTACATTTTAGTTCAGTCTATCTACCTTTGAGATTCGGTTTACCTACCTCTCTTGTGAAATTATTTATTTTTAACTTAAATGTGCTACCTTTTATGTGAATTTGTCTACCTTTCAACCAATCGGTATACCTTTAATATTCGGTATACCTACCTCTTTTATGAAATTGTCTATTTTTACGTTGAATGTGTTTACCTTTCATGTGAAACTGTCTAGCTCTTCGTTCAGTCTTTGACATCAAACTACCTACATCACTTATGAAATTGTCTATTTTTAACATTGAATGTGTCACCTTTCATCTGAAATTATCTACCTTTCAATTCAATATGTCAGCCTTTGAGATCAGTCTAATCCTACCTCTCTTATGAAATTGTCTATTTTACATTGAATGTGTCTATCTTTCATGTGAAAGTGTCAACTTTTCAGTTCAGTCAATCTAGATACCTTTCAGATTCGTCTACCTGTCTTTCTAATGATATTATCTACTTTTTAATTTAATGTGTCCACCTTCCATTTGAATTGCCTATCTTTTATTTCAGTTTGTCTACTTTTGAAATCAGTCCATCTTTTATGAAATGGTCTATTGTTTAGTTCAATGTGTCTATTTTCATATGAAAATGTCTAGCCTTAGTTCCCTTTATCTACATTTTGGATTAGTATATCTATTTTCGTGTGAAATTGTCTACTTTTTAGTTTAATATATCTATTATTCTCAAGTTATTATAAACGCTTATTGGAAACGTTGCTTTCATAAAGAAATTCAGTGAATTAAATTTCTAAGGAAAAAGAAAAAAAATAGAATCTAAGAGAAAAAAATAAGAAGACAATTTAAGATCCAATAAGGTTCCTAATATATTTTATTTGCCACTTGATTAGAAAAAATTGTCGATCTAATTTGCTCAATGCAAAAAGTAAGCATTTTTCAATGATTTTATCCTATATTACATACGAAATCTCGCTAAAAACTGTCCACTCAAGTGCTAAGACGTCTAATTCAACGCATGAACACATTTAATGCTGTTGTACGAAAAAAAAACCTCTATGATTTCAACTCTTAATTGAATATCAAAAAAACAAGCCGAAGGTGGACAGAATGAAGCTAAAGGTGGACAAGTTAGTAGGTTGTAATTTTTATGCGTGTAACCCGCAATTAATGCGACCCATGAGCACTCCGCTTACTTCATACCATTGTGCCCCACCTCCAGTAAGGGGCCATACAGGAAACACTAAAATTCAAAGTACCATGTATTGCTAAAAGGTGGAGATAAGAGCTTTTTACTCACGAAACTAAGGGGGTTTTCACACACGAAACATGACCAGGGATTTTTCACACGGGAAACAAAATCTAGAGGGTTTTTCACATTTTCCCCTTCAAATAACCATTGATAAGCTGATAACAAGGCTTTAATAAAGTAGAATGGACAAAAAGGGTTATAGCCAATACCAAAGTTTTAGGATCAAGGCTTTGTAGGTATTGTTAAATAACAATAATCAAGAATTTTATGCATAATGCATTAGTGGTTTATCTTGTTGTTGTTTGTTCTTCTGTTATGTGCATATAATTTTTACATTTATAATTAAAAATAATATAATGCTTATGTATAACACAACAATGATAAAACCTTGATCCCACCATGCTGTAACGTAGTTTTTCAATATTCCCATGTTGCCATATCCTTATCCTATTGTAGCATCCTAGACCAGCACCAAGATATACCTATTAGGCTTTTACATAGTTTATTCAAGTGGGAATAGTCATAAGTGTACGTCGCATGCATATACGTGTTGACTCAGATGTTTGCGTGTTGTGTACCAAGGTATAAAATTTTATTTCAGTTTTAGTCCTCCCTTGGCATTCCCAATCAAATGCGGTTTGGGTCTCGACTTGGATACATTTTTTTCACATTTATAAATTATGGTAATAGAAAATGAATGATTAATAGTTAAATAATACTTAATATACCAATATATAATTTTCACCCTCCTCTCCCTATTCTACTAATATGTGTTGGTGCACCATGGAGCATGAAATATGGAAAACAGGCCGCGTATGTGTGCATGTCCCCAAGCTTGGTTGACCATGCCTACCATATCGTGGGCTTCCCTCCCCAAGGGGACTAACCACCTCTCTCTAAGTTTTCTCTACTTTCAAGATAATCTGATTAGATTGAGTTTGTCAAAACAGGACCATTATTTGACTGCAAAAAACTTTGTTCAATCTTTTGTTTAACCCCTACATGAACCCAAATTTATCATACAAAACAGCTCTTTTTCAGAGTCTTTCCAAAAATCTCACCCCCCCCCCCCCCCCCCCGCGCGCAAAAAAAAACAATTATGCTAAAATCATATTATGCGTGTGTTTTAGCTTGAAACCATGTTTTCTTTCCAATTTCAAAACTGATATGGAAAAGTCAATACATACCAGTTTTGGCCGAAGCTTGAGACCATGGTGCCTAAACACATGTGAGCCATGGGGTGAATATACGTCCACATGTGTGCACTCCCATCAAGCATGCAGTAAAATTTGTATAAGCGTCCAAAAAATATAGGTACATTCCCTAGTCACCTTTCTAGAAGGCTATCATGTTAGATTCTTCTGACATAAATCAGTTATTAGGTATATATTTGTTATGGTTAAAATTTTTAAAGAAAAAGATTTCTCTATGTTGCTTGAATTTTCCAAACACCAAACCAACTTTGTATTTTATTTATTAATACATCAGGTCTCATTATGTTTTATACAAATCTAAACCTGACACGACCTGACCCAAGCCATTAAATAAATAGGTCATGCAAGTCAGTTTCAGGCAATCAATATATTGATGAATTGGTTCAGGTACGTGACCAAGGCCTTGCCAGGTCAAAGATGTAATATCTCCTAGTCAATAATATTGTATTATTATTTTTAAATATTTTATTTGGCTTTACTTACCATTTTGCTAATTACTTGATTTATAGTTATTATTATTAGATATACAACTTTTTTTCTAAGATATTAACATTGGCTTTATTTATTATTGCCATTATCACTTATTAATATTTTTAGTTAGTACTACTATTATTATTATTTGTTATTCTTAGTAATGAGTGTTTCATTATGATTATAATTATTATTGCTATTGTTATGGTTAATTTAAGTATTATTAGTAGTATTGTTAACTATTATTGTTACTAATATTATTATTGTATTGGAATTATTGTTGTAAATTATTAGTACTAGAGTATTATTATTAGTATTTTAATTATTATTATTTATTTCTATTATTACATGGTTAATTATTATTATTATTATTTATCATCATTGTTATTATTAATATTATTGCCTAAATTATTATTTTCCCTCCTTGATTCTTTTCCCCATACACATTTATCTAAACCATCAACCCAATAGCCTATAACCCAAAACCTCATAATCCTATCTTAATTCAAATTCAAATCCTAGATCTTAACCACCTAATCCAAATCCTATCTAATCAAATCTTTATCCTAACAAATTAAATCATAAATCTTAAATAATTCTAATCTAAATCCTAACAATAATCATATCTATCCTAACTTACCCAAATCTAAATCTTACTTTCAAAATCATAACCTCAGTTAATTCTATCCTAACTATTAAGTCAAGCAGTTTGAACCTAACTGAAATTCTGATTTTTTAAAATCCCTAATAATCTAAAAAAAAAGCCTAAACTACTCTTTTTTCTACCTCAAAAGAAAACCCATGACCCAACTCTCCCCACCTCCTTCATTCTTTTCCCCTCAAGCGGAGCACGAATGAAAAGGGATCTCGAAGTGTCGAAATTGAGGGACAGGTAGGAGAGATCAAATTCAAGTAAGTAATCTATTTTTTTAAATTTTATTTGATATAAATAGTTTATTAAAATCATATCTATACCATGATCTCTATGAATATTTTTTATACATCAAAACCCAATTTAAAATCCAACTAAAATACATGTGAGGATATACCAACCCATATTTTAAATTACATATTTTTTCGAAATTTTTACAATAAAAGATTTCAAAAAAAAGAAAAAAATTGTTTCGTTGCACAGATCCAGCCGGGTCTGTGCAGCCCCTGGCCAGACCAGGCCAGGGCCGGGGCCGACCTGGCCTGGCCCAGGCCGGGCCTGCTTGGGCTGGCAGCACAGGGCAACAAGCCCTGTGCTATTAAAAAAAAATGGACCAGGCCTGGGTTGGCCTGGTTCGGCCTGGGCTGGCCCGAGCCTAACCTGGGCCTGGGCTGTTGTAATTAAAAACAAAGAAAGAGAAAAATTTGCAGCAAGCCCACTGGCCTGCTTTCCAGCCCAGCTTTGCAAGGGCATGCATCTCTTAGAACTAAACCCACATGGTAGAACCCGACCCAACAAAGAATCTAGACTCGTTTACCTGCAGAAAAACAATTAAAATAATTAGTTAAAAATATCAAAAAAGGAGAAAATATATAAATAACAGTCTACAATACTTCTACAATCTATAATAAAAATTTTAGATTAATAACAACATAAATTAACTTAAATCACCCACTTTAAAGTCAATTTTCATTAATAGTAAATTCAGACCCATTAAGGGATTTTTTTGTTATAAATCCTTTAAAAATCCAACAAAAATTAGAAATTGATTTAAATTAAACCTACTAAATTCATGTAATCCAGAAGGCCATATTCCCAACCCCTAAATCAATTAATCAAAATTAAAACTCCTTATAACTCCCAAGTGGAACATCCTTTTAAAAATTATCACAATCTCTATTGGAATGAACTATGTAGATTTATTAGAATCCTTGGATTTCAGTGATTTGGACTTGTGATCGAGTTCAGGTGAGTGTTCTTTTCCTCCTTCAGTTAAACAAGAATTTTGTAATAAATGATTTTATTTTGTTGTGTAATTATGCTACTAAAAATTTACTGAGATGATATTTGTGAGTGTTTGTTTTTGTCTATTTTCTTATTTACCATTGTCAGTATGAATCTATATATTACTTGTTTCATTTCATGTGACTGTCTAATGTATTTTACCAGTATGATTACTTGTATCCCTTCATGAGACATCGGTGAGTGCTCATCCTATTTAGTTAGTTCATATAAGTGTTTATAAACATCATTGCATGCGTGGATGATTATTACTTTTGATTCTAGGTTAGTTGTCGTACACCTTAAACTGACTTGGATTGATCTTGAGATTGACCTGGTTCATATTTGTAGACTTATTTGAGGTATTTATCGGACATTTACTTTGATAATATTCTAGACGGAAATTCATTTGGACAATGAGGATGGATTAAATAAGATGTTACTTTATTTAGAAGATTGTTTTCTCTTGATGCTTGGATTTATATATGGATCTAGAGTTCAACTTGGGATTTACATGGGATCTTGATTCGTATTTAGATGAGATCAATAATAACTGGATTCTAATCATACGAGAGAATACCTTACCTTGATTTCGATCTATCATATAATACTGATTTTTGGATATTAGTTGCAGATATTTTATTTGGATCTATTCACTGATAAATTATCTAAGTAATGATGTTTATTGATATCAAGGTTTGGATACCGTGACTTTCTAGATTTCAAGTACCTTGAGGATGTCACACTTCTTAGTTATGATCTTGATTGGAATGGGAACTATTAGTGATGTAATTATGACTATAATCAGATTTAGATCTTGGGTTTGACTGGTTCATGATGGTAGTTGTATGAGTTGTTATCTAAGTGGCATTATCAATAGATTTGATTATTTTATTGATGGTAAAACAAGTGAGAGTTTAGTTGGATATTCATGATTATGTATTGACTACTCCAGTTATTGGAGATAGAATGAGAGTGATTTCATTGATATCGGTGCCATATTATATTGTTCGGGGTTTTATGACAGCTATTGATCGACTTTACTTATAGTGATTTAGAGAGTGGATATATCAATGACTTTAAGGATCTGAGTTGATTGTATACCTTACCCGAATTATTCTATTCATGCCAGCAGGTTATTACTTATCCTGAATATCATGATTTACCTGAAGAACTTGACTGAGTATGCATGACATTTACCTGATAACTATATTGTCCATGTTACCATAATTGCTGGAAAAATATTGTATACGATAACAACACCCTCATGTTATACTTATTACATGTCCTGTTATACTGGTATCATGTTCACTGACATTATATATCTTGTTATACCGGTATCCCGATTACACACGTTAATGTTGTTACCGTAATATCACCGAGTTATCGCAGTGATCTAAGTAACTTGTACATTAAATAAACTTGATAAATTAATAACATGATATTAAATAACTTACATTAGGACTGGAAAAATTGATGGAGGAAACAGCGTCTGTATTTTGTGTGGACCTAGGATATAGGTTGCGCAACCGAAAGAGGGTTCCACTGCAAGGTTCCCGTAGGGTGACTGACACTGCGTCCTGTTCTTGTTCCTATTATACATGTTATAAATGTTCCTGATTACCTTGTGGTAGGTCCTGGTTCAGCGTCAGGAATCTGGGCCGTAGTCCCGGATATGTACGGGACCCACCTAAAGCATAGACAATATCTCCAACTGATCAGTTTCAATAACATAGGACCCTGATTGACATGTGTAGTAGGCGTAGTATGGGATGCGTCTGTTACAGGTTACAATTGGTGTTCGCTGACATAATAAATAATAATGTATTGTAACTGATTGTCTTTGCCTTATACATGTATGTATGTTGGACATCCGATGATACATCTGACCTGATTAGACATTTGACTCTAGTACTGACTGACTCTATCCACCTGATATATAGACTATGATGGACACCTGATACCTGATTGTATACTTGACTTGACACATACTTTTCTGTGTGCTATCCATATTACTGTTATTTACATTATTCATGCCATTTCTTATTCCAGTATGTATATTTCTTTATCTGCTCACATGTTCTATGCACATGCACTTTCCAGTTTATTCTTTACACATTAATTAGGAGTTCTGACTCCCTGAATTTGCATATCCAGATCTGTGGCTATTTATTAATGATTAGGTATTGGGAGAGGATCACAGGCATCTAAAGGAGCCCAGAGTTCTCTAACTCGACCATCTTTTCTCGTTATTTTCTGTTTCTTTATTCCATTGCTTTCGTGATTCTATACATTTGACTCAAGCCTGTTCTATTCCTCTATTCATCTATTATCTTGCGTGCTCATTTATATGTTATTGCAGTGCTATTGATTTATCATGGTGATTATATAACTTGTTCCAGTTACATTAGGCTTAGCGTATATACGTGGGGTATTTTTCTCGCATATATACGTCGCCGACTCATGTCGCGACTCTGTTTCCACGTATTTTGGGAAGCGGGGCATGACAAAAGATTAACCTGATCCAAATCCCTTCAAATCAACCCTAAATAGGTCGGCCATAAACTGACCTGACCCAAACCTCGCTTGACCACCCTTACTCGTGAGTAACCAAAAATAGACTCCCACTGATTAATGAACCAGGCAATAAGCAGAGGGGTGTCTAGGCTCAAAACTTGCATCTATTTATTCCCCAAGGTGTTGCTTAAGCAGCTAAAAAAGCACAGGAAAAAGATTTGTCAGCAGAAAAGTAAAAGAGAGAAGGAGAGCCCGAAGAAGGAAAGAAAGGAAGCAGGGGCAAATTTGAAAAAACAGCAAATATACTCAAAAGGCCGGCCAACAAACCTGGTGGCAGCGGCAATCACAGTGGTGAAGCAGACGAGAGATGGCAACAACTTCCTTTTTTCTGTCGTTGCTTTGTGTTCTTCCTTTCTTTGTGTCAAAGTCGGAAACACCAACCCAGATGAAAGAGTCAATTAGGACTCTTCGACAATTCTCACTGTCAATTTTATAGCTACCATACCTAGTAACAGGGGTTGATAGAGAAGAGGGGAAATTTTCTTGGCCCGAATTTACAAATATTAAACTAAACAATCCAGACAGCTTGCTGCTTATGCAGCTGCCTATTATGTTTTACCTGACCCTATTTAAAGCTTTGTTGGGACCCATGCTAATACCGAGTAAAACAGAGGGAAAAAAGCAAAGGCACTTCAGATTCAGTAACTATAGATGGGGACAAATGCAAAATTCAGCATATATCAATGTAAAGGAACAATGTGGATGGCCAGCAATTTAACTGACACTGACAATATATGTAAATGTATAAGATAGGAGCGAAATATTGGTTTATCTAGAAAATATGCAAGTCAAGTAGAAGAACTTATTCTTCTTAGTAAATTCCTAGGGTTACCTTGATTTGGATAGCTCTCCGTTATTCTGCAAGTCTGCTTTATTGGTGTCTAGTCCAAAAGATTAAAGGAAGCAGATATTAAAACACTAATAATTTCAAAAATATTACTAAATGCACCCACAAAATAATTTCTAAAAACCACACATAAATTTAATAATGAATACATAAAGAAAAATGTAATAATTACCAGCCATATATCTCAAGTCACAATCCTTCGCAATCTTATCCAAACTTGTATAGGTGAAATAACTGCAAGAACAGAAAAGAGAAAGAACATAAGAAAGCAACCTATGCATATCACAATAGTGCATTAGAAGTGGCAGCATGCAAGTCAGGAAGGTTATGCAATCGAAAAGTTTGTGCAGAAGGTAAGGATTTTGGAAGATAGAGATTATGAGAAGATAATGTCTCAATGGCTGATTCTTATTGTCCAACCAACTCTTGAGATCTGATCAAGAGTTAAAGCACATATTAAGATTAATAAAGCAAAAGAAAGAAAATTAGTTTAGCGGCATACGCATTTGTTATTGCTCAAAACATGTGGCACTAGGATTTTTGAGAATTCTAGATGATATAAGCACTGTGGGAGACAAATATACAGTTTCAATGTCCAAATATATAGCATATTAAGTACAAAACCATCAGATAAACTGTAGATAACAGATAGGTTGCATGGTAATAGGAGGGAGTTTTCTGTATCTTTTCATGCTGACATCTCCAATAATTAATAATTTCACAAGAAATTCAATGCCATTAGATATCAATATTATTAAGTTATATGAAGTCAAACATTGCACATCACATCAGAACCTAATTGCCAATATGAAAAGTAATGCAAGAAAAGGACAATACTACATACCAAACATCCAGATACTTGAAATACTTTGGTGCATGCAAAATTAGCAAAGGATCAACAGGCGTTGTACTATGAACCTGCATTTGGTTTAGTATCACAAGTAAGAGAACATCAGGAAAGGCTTACACTCATCAGTATGAAAAAAGGTAAATCGGGAATTAAGCACTGTATCACAATCTGAAAGAAGATCAGAGAAACACCTATGACTATATCATCTTTGCGAGTAAGTGCAGAGATAAGACTTGTCTGTGATTGTCGGCAGCAAAAGGAGAGAGTAATCAGGTTGAAATAAAAATATTTTTAAGGAATTTTATATAATTCGTACATATTGATCTAGGTTTCTATTAGTACCATACAAAGTTCCATGTTTTGAGCATTTGATAGTACTTTAAACTATCGTACTAGATCTCTAGTGTCCCCTTATACCATAGTTTAGACAGAAACTATCTGCTCGAAAATAAAAGCCAGATAAGGTGTCAAAAGTCTAGGTTCTAAATGGTATCAGGCTATACCAAAGTTTCAGTTATAAGAAATTTTATGCCTTCAAGGTATAATGCCAAATGGGTAGAAGCGAAACCCAAAATTTGAGCATTGCTTGTACACTTTGGCCTCATTTGCAAGTGAAACAAGAGTAGATATATGCATATAAGCCAATTACTAACTAGCCAAAAGTATTAGCTTATACCTCTTATACTGGAAAATGCTCGTATACTTTTGTCTTTTGTAGTATAAGCTATACCTAGTTTCACTCAGTACGCTTATTACCTCCCTTGGAGGTATACATTTGCTAAGACCCCAAATCTTGTATATAGCCTTGTACCATTTGGAAGAAAAGGGTGACTAAGAGACAAAAATATAAGGGAAATATCTGGCATTAATCTTATACCCAGACCAATTTCAGTGTTTGGTAGATAGAAGACCACTTTTTGGTTTCACACCATTTCCAAACTATTCACTATACAGAAGAAAAAAAGTTAAAATGTTTCCAGTACAGTAATCATGTTTGCAGTTACTATAATCATGTTTGCAGTTACTATGTTTAATCCAACAAGGAACTTGTGCGCCAACATGACTCTATTTCAATTAATTATGCAATTTAACATATCATTCCAATTTTCCATTACTTACATAATGTATTGCATGCAAAGAAAACTTACAATGCTGTGAAGGAACCGATGGTAGATAGCAGACTGGAACCTCCCGTCTTTTCCCAGCTTCACAAAATCCATTATTGCGTCCAGCGCCACATCCTAAAAACCCAAAACCCAAGTAAATTCACCTAGCACAGAAAATCATACACAAAAGTAACCAGTTTTGATGAAGAAATTCTCACTTTAAGCGCTTCTTCAGATTGAGAATCAACCGCAATCTCAGTGAGCGAGTTCACAAACTCATCAAATCTCTCACGAAGCCACGCTTTGTAAACCCGCTCCGGATCCTTCTCCTCGCTCGGCTCGACTGAAGATTTCGAAGGGATTTCAGGGACGAGAGGGACGAAGAAGGACTGGAGAGAGATTAGGGCTTCGAGAGAGAGCTCCAGAGGTGACGAAGGGGAGAGAAAGGAGAGGAGCGTTGGGAGGTTGTTGATGTGAGCTCTCGAGGAGAGGAGCTGGTTCCCTAGCTTTCTGAGGTTTTCTAGGGTTAGGGTTTCTTCGGTCTTGTTCTTCTTGGATTTTTGGTGATGCTTCTTCCTCTTCTTCTCTTGAACCGAGGCCATGGCGGAAGAGCGGCAGGCGAGACGATGTGGAAAGAAGGCGGCTTTGCCCGTTAAAAATGAGGTTTTTTTTTTTTCCTACGGGTTTTTGTAGGGATCGGATATTTCCACCAAAAAGTGATGAAGGCACCCCATAAAATTACAAGCGTGACATTATATTTTTGGAGACAGTACTACTCTTAAAGTTAAAAAGTTCAAAACATCCTTTCTCTTCTTCCGAGCACGATTATTGCTACCCCAAAAATGAAAAAGACCCCTCCAAAATATTCACAAGTGTGTCGACTATTTCACCCTGGATGAAAAACTCAAAATGCTCATTTCTTCTTTCTCCTTCCTCTTTTCTCCATCTCCCTTATTTTCCTTCTCTGTCGACCCCCGGCCTCCGCCCCCTGCCAGCGACCACCCCCAGCCCCCTCCTCCATCTCTGGCCTCTCCCTCCCCCCCATGTCACCTCCTCCTTCTCCCCACCCCCTCCCCCCAACTCCCCCCACCCGCCCCCTCCCAGCCTCCCCCGCCCCTCCCCCTCCCCCCACCTTCCCCCTGGCCTGTTCGGCCAGGTCTGACCAAACAGCCAGGGCTATTTCGACCCCCAGATCTGACCGAATAGGCCAAGGGGGAGAGGGGAGGGGCAGGGGAGGCCGAGGAGGGGTGGAGGGGCGGGGGCGGGTGGGGGAGTAGGGGGAAGAGGATGGGTGGGGAGAAGGAGGAGGCGACCTAGGAGGTGGGAGGAGGAGGCGGCCTGGGAGGAGGGAGGAGGAGGGGGTTCTCCAAAGGAGGGGGATGTTGCCGGAGGGAGAGGGGGGTTCGTCGGTGAGGGAGGATAAGAAGAAGGATAAGAAGGAAAGGGCATTTTGGCCACTTTAAAAAAAAATTGGGTGTCGTGCTGGCTTCTTCTTCATTCCTTCTCCGGCCAAAAAAGTCCAAAATACCCTTCCCTTTTCTTCCTCCTTCCTTCTCTGGCAAACGACAACGCTTCCCTCTTCCTCCGGCGACCCCGGCCCTTCCCGCCTCCCGCGAGCACCCCCTCCTCCTCCCCCACGCCTGCCTGGTCGCCAACCCCCCTCGCCCCCTTCCTACACCCTCCCTCCTCATCTGTTTGGTCGGAGGGGGTCGACGTTGCTCTCTCTCGCAGATGAAGACAGACGGACGGACAAAGTTTTTATAAGAGTCACGGGATAAAATCTCCCTTCGGTCAGTTTTGATTAATTAATAATAATTAGAATTTATTATTATTATTGAGTCTTTAGAACGGACATTTTTAATTAAGGCCCTGGACTTTTTAAATTTTCAGTAGTGCTTCCACCAAATTATCTTGTCTGAAAACTTTTTCTACGATTTTGTTTTTTTTAAAAAATGTCATTATGTACATTGTATGACCCGGGAAAGAGGGAGACAGTGAATTTGTAACGCCCCGATTCCACGGATACGGGGACGTCACTGCGACGTATATACGTAGGTCAGGAATTGCCCCCACGTATATACGCTAAGCATAAAAGTACAAGCAAGGATCAGAGTACAACACAAAGCGTGGTATACATACATATGCCAACATGAAAATACATGTACAAAGTTATACAGGATATGATAACTATTACACTGTACAAGTGTCATTTATCACAACCAAGTCCAAAAGAACAAGATACAAGAATGTATACAAAAAGCTCACGAGTAGAAAGAAGATCCCGTGAGTCAAAAATGAGGAGTCTGGCACAAGGGAACTGGAACTAGTCAGCTTGCCCACTAAGATAGGCTCGATCCTCAGCAGTTGGCTCCACTTCGGTCCAAGCTTCGGAATCTGAATATGCAAATCCAAGGGAGTCAAGACATATAAACAATAAACGGACTACAGCCAAGTGGCTAAGAGACATGAATAAGTAGTATGAAACAATATAAGGAATATCAGCTAACAAGTATGAAAAGCATGAAGAGATAAAGTCCTAATACATTAGATCTCCAGTTAACATCTTATTATTATTACTTGTCTTACTGTGATATCTAGCTATGTGACCCAGCGTCCCAGAGCACATAGATCCATATCCTAGTAAAGCAAGGTTGTTATTGGAAATCAGCGGTTGTATCGACGAACTATGTTTACAGTGGACCCCGTACATGCCCGGGATAACGGTCCAGGATTGTTCCGTTGCTTGGTGACGGAAGCCAGCCGCTAGGCTAAACAGGAGGGACTTATGTATGCCCTTATCATGATGGTACCAGTAATAGAGGGAGCAAGCACTCCCCTCGGTCCCCTGGAGGCCCACAGGTCAGACCGGAACATGAGTTGCACAACATTCCTAAAAGCCACTGTAAACACGAACACATATCGATATCCGCATGTTTTCCCCCGACCCATATGTAAGTTGGTCCATTTTATGCAAAAGTCAAGTGTATCATGCTTGGTTCAAGTGATGGCATGATAAGTGGTGATATTCACATTTTAACAAGTTATGGAGCGATGATATGTAATAACAAGTCATGAAGTAATATGAGATAATGTCTATCAAGTAACATGTCATGTAGTACCAGTTAAGAAGCAAGAACAAGAATAATATGCCACACATGTATCAATGATAAGATCCAATCCCAGAAAAGAAATCAACTAAGTCAAACAGTCAGAATTAGTCGACTATGTGGAAGGATTAGTCGACTAATAGGGGTCTTAAGTCGACTAATGATCTGGATGAGTCGACTAAAACTGGGTTCCAGAGAGTTGGGGTTTATTTCAGGAAAATATTAGTCGACTAAGGTAAAAATGGTAGTCGACTAATGGTCTCAAGTCGACTAATATCTAAGCTAAGTCGACTGGAGCCGAGAGTTGGGTTTTCTGGTTCAGGAAAAGGTTAGTCGACTAGGGTCAAGATAGTAGTCGACTAGGGGTCTCTAGTCGACTGGTAATAGGATCTAGTCGACTAAAACTGTGAAATCAGAAAATGTTACGTTTCAACTAAGGTGGGTTAGTCGACTAGTCCCTAGGTCTAGTCGACTAATCGTGGGGAAAACAGCAAACAGAACAGATTTCTAGGGTTTTGTTTGAGGGTCTAAAAATATGATTTTTATGTCACAAGTGTGCATGATTTGTCAACACAAGTACACAAAGGAGTTTACAAGTCTTGGTGAGTAAATATACTCACCTCGAACGGTTAATCGAAGTTCTATGCGAGTTCGGAAGAGATCGTAGTTGACGGTATCACCCACTCGATCCTTGGCGATACTTCCGACGAAGAGAGATGCGATCCAAATTCAAGGTAGAGATGGTTGCTAGAGATGGAGATGAAAACCTAGGTGAGCTTTGGAGTTAGGGTTTGAGATGGAGAAGGAAATGGTGAAGGCTATTTTCTTGGTGAAGTGAAGAAAAGAGTAAAAGAATGTAAAGGAAAACTTATATAGGATTTGATTTTGTAAAGGAGATGCAAATAAAGAATTTGAGAGGGGGTTTTGTGCAAAAAGGGAGGTGAGGTGTCTCTCCTAGCCACCACTTGGCCGGCCATGGGAGAGAGAGAAAAGATGGGCATTTAATGAGGAAGTAGGTGAGAAAATGTGTGGAGTTGAAATTTTTGGAGAAAATGGAATTTTGGAAAATGGAAAAAACTTGTGGTTGTGGAGGAAAGAAATAAGGAAAGGAAAAAGAAAAGAAATCATAAAGGAGAAGATATTTTCTCTTGGATTTAGAAAATAAAATATTGAAAATACAAGTTCCCGGGTTTAAGTCGAGGATGCGGAAAACATTTCGGGAAATACCGAAATCGTCCGAAATTCAAGTATCTCAGAACGACTCGTAAATTTTACCAAAAATCAATAATAATATATGAAGACGTATAGTGAAATCCGTTTGAAGAAATACTTTATAGTTTTAAAACTAAAAATCCCGGAATCAGTAATTTACCGACTCCGTTGAAATTTTCATAAATCATAAAATTCTCAGAAAAAGTATTTAAGTAGGAAATATCATTCTAAGAAATAAGGTCTAAAGACTCTTCTAGAAATTCTTAACCGTTTGTAAAATAAAAATCTAGGAATCGATCAGCGACACTGGTCGACACCGGTTTGAAGAAATTTATTTTAATCCAGGAAAAATCCAGAAAATCATAGAAAATCTAATATATTGGAAAATGATATTTGAAATTGAAATCGGTCAAATACAGGAAGTAAATCGAAAAATACGGTCGAAAACTGAATACGCAACTAAGTACGTATTCTGGGAACAGGGTATTACAGAATTGCCGTAAAAGTTTTCCTTGAATCAAATGAAAAAAATTACAACAGAAACTGTTCCTTCCGGTTACAAGGGAGGGAGAATATTGAATCTTGAATTCCCCCTTTGTTTAAGGTTGGGTTCTTCGTGTGGCGATGGAGAGTGAATCTTGTTCTCCGTTGACCAGATGACCGTCCTTCAGGGATCTCCTCTTCGGCCGGTAGAAAGAGTGACACAGGTCCGTCTACCAAAACTCTAAAAGAGAAGGTAGGCGAAGGCTAGCTCGTACGCAGCGAACTTGCTGAAGAGTCGATCTGCTTCTTCTCTCCTTCTGATTGCCGATTGCCAATTTCTCGATTTCCGGATTGATTCTCTCCGATCTCCCCATTTTGTTGATGCAAACAAGGCTATTTATAGAGGTCCCAGGGGTGAACGTGCCCCCTGAAAACGCTCCACAATGAGGGCCAACTTCCCCGCTACATGGGCGGTAACTAACCCACGTGCCTGCTAAAGACATGCCACGATGGGGGCTGATTTCCCTTACGTGTGGGCAGTGATTGGTCCCTTAACCAAGGCGGTTATAACTGAGACGCGGGTTTCAGGCCAACGCGCCTTGATGCTGAGACGCGGGTGTCAAGCCAACGCGCCTTGACGCTGAGACGCGGGTGTCGAGCCAACGCGCCTTGACGCTGAGACGCGGGTGTCGAGCCAACGCGCCTTGACGCTGAGACGCGGGTGTCGAGCCAACGCGCCTTGACGCTGAGACGCGGGTGATAGTCCCTCGCGTCTAGAGCTTGAAACTTTGCTTTTCAATAGCTTGTCCTTCAGTAACTTTTGGACAGCCAACAGAACCCCCTCCAAAGTTTTCGATATTCCGTAGTTAACTGGGACGGATTTCGAAATACTTTGAACTCTATCTGAATTCACCTTTATGGCTGGACTGTTGATGCTCTGGGTTCGATCTTATCTGAAGTTGGTCTTCGTGAGTGTACTGTTTGAACTCTTTGAAGCCACCAGAGTTGATCATGTTGAGTGTCTAGATGCACAGTCTAAACCTCCCCGATTGCTTCTAGTCTATCACGGGTGTGCTTTAAGCCAGGAGTGGTTGGTCGTCTGCTTGCGTCAGTGTACTGTTGAACTGATTTTGCAGAAGCAGGAGGCCGAACGCAGGTTCTTTTCAAAAAGCCGAGATGGTACTGCTTTAAAGACGCGATTTCTGTAGAGTGCGTCCTTTGGCAATGGAAACGCGCCTGATCTTCTATGAGGCAGACGCGATGTTGGGCACGCTGGGTCGGACGCGGACTTTGTAGAGAGACGCGACCTTCCGAATGCATTTATGGAGATGCTGACGGGGTATGTCCATCGAAGAGGTGCGTCCCTTGGGTGCGAATCTGTGCCGTGTGATGATTACGCCGCCAGCTGGCCTGGGGAACCGGCAGGATTTCACCTTTTGGCGCGCGGATTTCTCGGTTCATTAACTGAACCGCGCCACGTGTCAAATGACGACTCGCTGGGGAGTTGTGACGCATGATCTTCGCGAAGATTTGCTCTACGCGTCATGCGATGATTTGCTGCAGCTTTTATCGGGTCACACGCCGCGTATCTTTGCGAATCCTTGTGCCTATAAAAGGCAACAGTCAGAGAGACCTCTTTTCTTCTCTGAACGCACTTGCTCAAGAGAGTTCTCTTCTTCCTCTGTTGAACTGTTCATCTCCATTACTGGATTTTTGAACTGTTTATCTCCTTCTTCTGGAATTAAAAATGGCACCCAAGACCAAGCCAACCGCCTCTTCTTCACGGGCGACAGCCGCCGAGGTCCAGAGGGCGCTTCCTCTGCGCAGGATGTCGTTTTCCCAGGTATAATGCCTTTTGGGTGTGGATTTCGCCATTAATGGGAGCTCATAGAACCCTAAGAATCCTTAACACAAAATATAACTCGTGTTTGATTCTCAGGCGCGGTCTCAGACGCAGTCTTTGAGTTGATAACCGAGGCGCGGGTTTGGACCCTCGCGCCATTGGGTCCTGCGTTTCGGATTCTTCACTTAGAATATTTCTAATTGTGAAGGGTTCAGACGCGGACTTGGTTTGCAGAACGCGGATTTGATCCTTGCGTTCTGTGCCATAAGCTGCCGATTTTGATGAATCTGGCACTTGCGTCCAAACAATTAGAAATCTGGGGGTGTGAAAGGAAGGGAGTTACCCTCCTTAACTTCTGGCGGTTGTGGTGATGGAAGGGTTAAGGTGGATAACTCCCTTCTTTTCGCACCTCAGAAGTGACATCAAGGACATTCCATGACCTTCTGGTGGTGGAGACGCGGATCCTGCAAGTCTGGACGCGGGTTTGATAATTCCTGCGTCCAGTATCTCTTCTGCGTTTGGACGCGGTTTCGCAGGTCTGGACGCGGATTTGATAATTCCTGCGTCCAGTATCTCTTCTGCGTTTGGACACGGTTTCGCAGGTCTGGACGCGGATTTGATAATTCCTGCGTCCAGTATCTCTTCTGCGTTTGGCTTATGAACACTTAGCATTTAAATATCTAACTAAGTGTCCTTTTCTTTGCAGTCCCCCATCCTTCTGCCTCACTCTCCAAGACGCGCCACTTTGGACGTGTAGGTGGTGCTGACCGGGACTTGACCTTTGTGCTACGAAGGACTGTCCCTGTGACTGCTGACCAGTCGCAGGATCGCAGGGAGAGGCTCTCTAATGTTGACATGAGAACTCTTCGGGTACTTATGACCGATGCAGCATTCACAACGGATGCTCACGTCAAGCTGGAGAAGCCTGCCTTCTTCTTCGGAGATCGTATCGACGACGGCGGCTATCGTGTGTATGACGGAACTTATAAATGGCTCCGTCAGATAAAGGGTGGAAGATTCTTTCTTCCGGACATGGAGAGGATGTTCCCGCTGTCCTACTTCCAGCACATGTCCGTCCCTCGGAAGATGGAATGGGAACTTTCTCGATACGTCCCTGAGATTACTCTCGGTGATTTGGGTTCCCATAAAATACACTGTCATGATAGCCATGACAGGTCGGTTCTTGGCCTTTTCCCTGGGTCGCGCAAGTTTGAGGTTCCGGTTGAGAGATACGACAACTTGGCACTACCTTCCTCAACTCGTTCATGGAAGCGGAGGGTGATTATCCGGTCGGTTTCCGTCCGCCCGGGTGGGTCCATTCCACGGAGAACTACTGGTGGGGCAGGATGGTGGGTTTCGTCCTCACCGATCTTGGGGACCTGCTAAAGCGTGTGGGACTGTACCCGGCGGTCAGGGCCGTACAGTGGGGTGTCCCACCAGGCTTTCATAACTTTTTCGGGGTCCTGGAGCGCTACAATCCTCTAACGGGGACATTTTTTATCCCGTCGGAGAGATAGATGGGCCTTGCACTGCACGAGCTACATGAGGTCTCGGGGCTGGCAACAGGGGACATTCCCTATGAGGAATATGTCCGACCACTGAGGAGCTCCACCTCCTGAAGAAAGAGTTTCCTCGGGTGTACGAGACTTACTGGGAAGTGATGTGTCACTTCCACATTTGCGGTCAGCTAACCTCCTGGAGGCGCAGGGAGTCAAGCAACTGTCTTGGGCCAGTTACTTATTCAACGGTGTCAATCATAAAGACAATCCGATAACCCGACTGGCTCCCAGTTCTGACGAGGAGATTGAAGACAGGATCACCCAGGCTCCTGAAGGCTTCTACACACAGTTTCGAACGAGGACGGTTTCGATCCTGACCTGGTTTTTGAAAGCTTCCACCATCAAGCCCGGACCCCTATCTCCGATAGGGCACTGTTGGCAGGTTTCTTGATGCTGTGGCTGAAGCGTTGTGTGGTGCCCACGCTGCCACATGAAGCTATTGTTGCTGACGTGGTGTACCCGGCGATGCTCCTGGCTCATGACAACCCTATAGCCTTCTCCCGGCCGTGGCGGCTGGCATTCAGAGCGGGTTTGCGGGCGCTAACAAGAGTTTCTGTGAGGCGCCGAAAACTGTCAACTCCTACGGTAAGCCATATGTTGAATCGGAGGGGAATCCGACGGTGAAGCGCCCCAACCCTCAGATCGAGCTGCCTTATACGTACCTCATGGCTTGGTACGTGATGCACTGCCCTTCTCTGATGACGGCAGTGCGTTGGAGGGAGAGTTCCGTCCCTTTGTGCAGCGGTTGGAGGATTCGAGCTGGCGTGATCTTTATATATATTACGTCCGAAAGCGACTTTCAGATCCTGCGAATTACAGCTCAATCGCTGCTTCCCCGAGATCTCTGGTGCTCTTTCGGGGATCTATTTACTGATTACGCTGGCCCAGACGGCTTCACGAGGTTGTCCGCGGGAGTCTTTGGTGGTTGATCAATATTCGGCCCGGATATGTGCTTTCCGGCAAGGGACTTCATGCACCATCGAGCCATACATGCCGAGTCGTTTCGCTCGACAGTTTGGCTACGATCAACTGTCCTCGGGAATCCCAATGCTCGACTTGCCTTCGAAGGGAACTTGTTCGAAGGTGCTGGGCTTGGTACTACAGTGTGGCCGGAGGGACGGGAGCAACTTTCCGTCTACCTATCGAGGGATCCAAGTGCCGTATGAGCTTCAGCTTCTGCACTTGGTATTTCCAAGCCATCCAGACATCAGACTTTGTTCCGGCGTCTTCATGTATTGAGAGCATCAATGCAAACCTCGAGGCAAGGTCAGAGTCGGTAAACACTCGAAACTCACCGACCAGTATCTGAAGGCCCAGAAGGAGGTCGGGAGAAGATCGGGAAGGGAGCCACGAGCAATAAGGGCGGAGCCGCGACCAACAAGGGAGGAGCCGCAAGCAGCAAGGGCGGAGCCACGAGCGACAAAGACTCGACAGGCGGTAAGCAAGCGTCGTCAGCGCTCTGCTTCAACTGCTGAACCTGCTCCAAGAAGGTTCGGAGAGACTTGACACTGAAGTCTCCCAATCGAAGACATCCCTGCTGTCGTTGAGGTACCAGGGAAGAAGATATAGCTGAAGAGGATGTTCCTTTAGTCCGTGCCCCTAGGTCGAGCAGCAGAGACCGTAGGTCTACGGAGGAAGGGGAGCTCGTTGACAGAGCCACCACCGCTGACGAGGATGAGCAGCTAGAGGTCGACATCATGAGTGGAGGAGATGTCGATATTCCGGGGATTTCAGTTCAACCGGATTTTTACTTGCTCATGAAGGGAGAGATGAGGCACAACAACCTGGGTCACCTTGTGTCTTTATTCCAGTCCTTGGGCAGTTGACCCCAGTCTACCACTGGGGTAATTGGTGGCAAAGGCTCCGGCTACAGAAGTCTCGTGCGGGGCGCTATCGTCTTCCTCACTCTCAGGGGAAAGCGAGTTTGAAGATGAGGTCGACTACGGCGATGAACCCGCTCTTCCTGATCCGAGTAAGTTCTCTCACATGTCAGAGGAAGAAATATACGGGGGTGAGCCATCAACGGTATCACAGCTGGTGATTACTCCCACTGAAGGTACTCTTTTAACCTTTTGACCTAATTTCCCTTTTCATTTTGAAGAGGATGTTTTAACATTCTTCTTTTATGCTGCAGGGTTGGCCGGGGACATTGAAGCTGTGATCTCCTCGCATATCGAGGAGACGGTAAAAGAGCTGACCCAGTCCGAAGGAGTCAAGGCTTCAGTTGCCGAGATAATTCCAGAGAGGGCAACTACTGAAATGGGGAGCCTTCGATTTTGCCGGAAGAGGAGGCAACTCCTAAGGCTGGGGAAGAACCCACTCTGCAGGGTGAAGAGGTTACTATTGAAGCCAGGGAGACTTCCACTCCGCAGGGCTCGCCCAAGGATTCAACATCTCTGGACCTCCAGAGGTAGCGCTTACTACTCCATCATTAGCTGTGGAGACTCCTGCAGCGATAACACTTCCGGAAGCGCCAGTGGCCAGTCTCGCTCTTACCGTATCGCGGTCAGCACGACTCTCGCACAAAAAGAGCCGGCTTGCACCCCTTTCTTCATGATAGAAAGAAAGGGGGTCGGGGAGTACCTCGGGTGATGACACCATGGATTTCCTGACACGCAAAACGGTGCAGCAGTTCCTTGACGCGATGCGATCGTGCATCGATTTTATCCTGTCTGGGCGTAGCCTTTTGACTTTGCCCGGACGTTTCTCGGAAACATGGCCGGTAACATCGAATTAACCGGAGGCTCCTTGCTTGCCAAGTCGTGTATGCTGTTGGTGGAGCGACTGGGAAGTGACCTGAAAGAGCTGAAGTCTTTGGACAATGCTAGTTCTTCTCAAAAAGCCAGGTCATCTGACTAGGCTCCTAGCCACCAGGAACAAGAGCGACAGGAGGTGGAAGCACAAGTTGCTGAAGAGGTCTGCAATCTCGAGCGTTCCCAAGCTGAATGTCAGAAACTGGCTGGACGCTTCAATGGAATCCGAGTTCATCCGGCAAAACGCAGAGCTCGCCATACCAATGCTCGGTCTGCCATCGCTAAGGCGGAAGCCATGATCGCGGATAATGAGAAGACGCTTGCCACCGTCCGGAAGAGGCTGGAGGAGCAACAAGCTGCGAAGGCACGAGCTGAAGAAAGCCAGACCATTCATTCCTCCAGGTTGGAATCTCTGCGAGCACAGCTGGCTGCAAAACCCTTTTTATCTGAAGAGGAGCTGCGGGTCAAGCCATGATGGAGGCTGAGAAGGCACGTCAGCACGAGATGCATCGTCTCAGGGAGCGCATCCGTTCTTTGCGGATCAAGACTTTTAGCTTTTCCCTTCTTCCCCTTTTTTTTTGTAAAGAAAAGGACACTCTACTAGAGTGTTTGTATCCACTTTTACTATTTCGATATAATAAAGTTTTGAAGTTTTTGTCCCATCTTCTTTGTTAGCTGTGGATGAATTCAACTCCCTGATCACTGGCTGTGAATACTAAACTTAGGTAAGACTAAGTTCTTTCAATGAGACGCGGCGTCGAGCTTGATGAGACGCGACACATTGATCCATAGAGTGAGACGCGGTCATCCGTCCATAGGAGCTTAGATAGAACTAAGTCAATCACAGGGTGAGACGCGGTCATCATTCCATAGGAACTTAGACTTCACTAAGTCCTTTTGATGAGATGCAGCGTCAATCACAGGGTGAGACGCGGTCATCATTCCATAGGAACTTAGACTTCACTAAGTCCTTTTGATGAGACGCAGCGTCAATCACAGAGTGAGATGCGAATTTGTCTTGCTGAGAAAGACGCAGATAGAGCAGACGCGAGGGACGCAACATTGTTTGCTGAAGGGACGCGACGCAGGCATTCTTCTGGAACGCGGGTGGATGTCTTTCGATCTGAGAAAGGAGACGCGGTCATCAGTTCATAAGAACTCAGATAGAACTAAGTCTTTTTGATGAGACGCGGCATTGATCGAGGGACAAACGCGGCTTTGAGTAAACGCGATTTGTCCTGTCAATGAAGACGCGACTTGAGCGGATGCGAGGGACGCAGCTTGTGTATTTCTCCTAATCTCAGAATGGACTAAGTGCTTTCCCTTAGAAAGGGCCCCGTTTGCTGAAGGGACGCGACTTTGAGTCACGTGGACGCTCCTTAAAACGCAGGTGAACGCCTTCCAATTTGAGAAAGGTGACGCAGATTCTTGGACGCGGCTTTCCCATCTGCGTTCAATGCAGCC